>JAHNEJ010001621.1:0-243784 GCA_022559845.1 Amorphophallus konjac | reverse complement strand
ATGAATTCCAAGAAGGTGACATGGTTATGGTACGGGTTCGACCCGAACGACTCCCCTCGGGAGCCGTTAAAAAGTTGCAAGCCCGTAGTGATGGTCCCTTCCCAATTCTGCGGAAGATTGGCTCCAACGCTTATGTTGTGGACTTACCTCCCGAATATGAGATTAGCTCGACCTTTAATGTGGCAGACCTAGTGGCCTACAAGGAACCCACAGCGATTCCTAGTGACCCTTTCGAGCCTTCTCCTCCCATTGCGAGTGAGCCCACCCCTGTGCGTCCCACAGCCTCGAGAGTACCGCGCAAGCACATTGAGAGGATACTGGATGAGCAGGTGACCACTACACGGAACAGGGTGTACCAACGCTACCTTGTCCGCTGGCGGGACCGTCCACCTTCTGATGATTCCTGGATCAGCCAGGAAGATCTCCAGCGTCTCGATCCAGATCTGCTGGAGCACTACCACAGCCGTGTCCCCCCTTACTCGACGAAGTCGAGTTCCAGCCGTCCCGGGAGGGTTGGTGGGGACACCGGGTCCACTACCGGGCCCAATGCTCAGAGCCGACACAGCACCGCCACTGCACCGAGCTTATGGCTCGGAGATCCGACTTCCTGAAGACTCGGCGTATTTGTGTGTATTAAGTGATACACGTATTTGTACATATTTGTGTGTATTCGTCTTATTAGACTAGTCAAATAATATGTGTATTTTGTGTATTTTATTTGATTAAAACTCACAAGTCAAAAGTGGGTGGGTGGGCTTTGTCTTATTAGGCTATGGTATAAACATAATTAGGAAAGATGGAGGGTATTATTGCTATGACTTTTTTCCTATATAAGGAGGCCAATGTTGTGTGTTACGTATGAATGAATGAATCAAGTTTTGTTATCACATAGGTGCATCTTGCCCTTGTGTTCTTCCCTTCTCTCTTTTCTCTTTCGTGAGGATTGAGCGTCGCCCGGTGTGAGACCGTTCGGCGTGAGGCCGAGCTGCGTGAAGTAACAAGTTATCCGTCCTGTTCGTGATTCCGGAGTTGCCGTCGATCCATTTCCACGTCGCCGCCGCGTCAGATGCTTCAGTTCATTCAATTACAAGCAAAAAGGGAAGACCAATCCAGTTCAAAAGAAATGAACTATGATACAATCATTTATAAACAAACTATGAGAGGCACTTGTATGCTCAAGCAAGCAAATCGTTGGACAGAATACCTGATCCATGCACAAAAGAAAACAAGGAAGAAACATCCGGTTGCTCTCCAGTATTATGTTCATAATCTACTAAAGCATGATTATTATGTAAGATATGATAACACTCACATAAGGCATACACAAGGGCCACCACAGAGAACAAATTATAAGGTTCCATGCATTCCACCTGGGATACAGCAGACTCTACACTGTGAAGTAGTTCTTGAGGAAAAAAGCATACTGAAAAGTGAGAACTTGGCTCACATTACCTGACAAGAATTGGGAAAGATAAGCATGGTCCAATTCAAAATGGCCGAAACCAGTCAACTCACAACAGAATTAGCCAAATTGGAGGCCGATTTGGATGATTTGGAACCAATTCTGGCCCAAGTAAACAAGTTTTTTTTAATCAGAATAACATTATAGGATCAGTTTGTTTGGGGGCGGAGAGTGCAGAAATCAGGATCCACGCTACCCACAGCCCAATTCCAGCAAAGATCTGCTGACCTTCCAATCAATGGCTAGCATTGTACATACCTGATAAGACTAAAATGAAACACAAACAAGGTTTCAAACCTTCTAACCCACCGTCAATTTTTTTGAACATCAACATTACATTCTGATACATGGATTGGGCCTGCTGAGAGCAGTAGCCTGAGGTTCTGCAAAGGAAAACAAACATTCTTGCATCCAAACAAATCGACAGCCCGTTGACTTTCATCCTCCGCTAACCCCATGCCAACTAGCTCAGTTCTAGAGTAGTTGATCCTCAGACCAGTAACTCCTTCCAAAGGTTTCAGCAGAATATTTCAATTTAAAATTTTTCACTCCCATATTCCAGGAAAAAATCATATCATCAGCAAATTTCCCTTTCATCTTGCCCAATTTTAAAAGTTTTATCTTCCATCAACAGCAATTTGAATGTGAATAAGGCATAAGACTCTTCAAAAGAACCAAGGACTCCATCACTACTCATATCAATATATCATACGGTGAGAATGGTTATTAGCACCCATTGTAACCTCCTCCGACAACAGTATGATATTCAGCAAACTCATGATAGTAAATACAATTTGTCAGACTATGGAAACCATCACAAGGGAAACATTCCAACCACACTTTTCCTCTAGTTTTAAGGTCTTTGAAATCCATATTCCATCACATGGAAAGAGCAAGCCTAAGCACCTTCACATATGTCAAAAGTGGAAACAGATGGCAACGAAGAGATGAAGCAGAGGGAAATTCCCCTTGGCTACAAAAGACACCCACACCTTTGCATGGAATTCCTTTCCTCGAATTTCATCTCCTTTTCATGAGAATTTCACCTTTTGGGATGGAAGGGATATATAGGAATATTTGGAGCAAGAGAAAATGCATCCTCAATGGCAAAGTGAAGCACACTTGAACAAATGATTTTCCTCAAACATAAAAGAAGTGGGGCCTCAAATACTCCTCAGATTGGCCCAGTTTAAAATGAACCATAATGTGCCGCAAACCTAACTTTTCAAAATAATTATTAAGTAGCCAATCAAATGCTGGTGCATGATCATACCTATTGAAGACAATGAACTTAGGACACTAAAAATAAGCATTCATATGTGCCATCCACGTTTCAAAAAAAAAGAATAAGCAATCATATTACAAATATCACCATCGGCGCATGCAGAAACATCATTCCATTGAAATAAACAAAGTAAGTAAATGTTCAAATGACCTTCCATCGTGATGAGAGTGTCCTGAAGACTACATTCCTATTAGAATTAATTTCATGTCAATTACTATGACCCATTGCCTTTAAGATTTTCACCACACTTTCCTGATACATGCTTATTGACTATGCAAGTCACCAAACAGTCGGAAGAGGAAATTTGCTTGCGATTCCTTGGTTGTACCAGGTTACAGTTCAAGCAAGTTCTGTTAGATCACTATTACATTCTTCTCTCTCAATTAACTTTGTTCCAAGAACATTCATTTAATGTAGGAGAATATGTAGCTAGAACATAAATATACTACAGTTAAGTCTCACAAAGATACTAACACTTACAATAAAAGAAACCTCTATGTTTGTATATGACTAAATGTTAAGGAGAACCCTTCCATTTTTTGAAGGAAAAAAAGGAACATTCATTAAAAAGTAATTCTAATTGTTGCCTGCAAAGAGTTGCTACAGCAAGAAGGTCATTTATCCAGTGTTGGTGAAGCAAGCTTATGATACAAGAAATGAGTGGTGTCCAACTTTTAGGAGGAAGCTGAAAAATGATGAGATTTTGAAAGTTACTGAGCTTTTGTCCTCACTCAAAGGTATCAGCCTGGATTCGACCTCCAAAGATCAGTGGGTTTGGACTTCGGAGATGGAACCCCTCGGGAGTGTTCTCCAATCGATCGTCATGCTCCATTGGTGAAGGGGGGCCCAGGCATCCTCTGTTGCATCAAGTCTGAAGGATTTCCCCTCGTCGTCTTCCTACTCGGGATAGACTAGCCGGGTTCATGGATGAGGTGGATACTATCTGCACCTTGTGTGAAAAGGAGGAGGAGTATCTGGACCACTTATTTATAGAGTGTTACTTTGCTACTGAAGTTTGGCAACACATCTTCTCTATGCTTAGATGTGCCAAACCTCTTCAAGGCCGGGTGGAAGAGCTCATCAAGAATTGACCAGTGCATTGGGGTTAAAAGACTGATTGCCAATTGTGGTGGCTGATCTTGCATGCAACTTCTTGGATCATTTGGAGGGAAAGGAATGGCAGAATCTTTCAAAGAGAAGCTCAAGATCCTACAAAATGTCTGGATTTGATTTTCTATTTTGTGAAAAGCTAGAGAGACACTTTTTATAGGGAGGACAATTGTAACTCTCTTATGTTTCCTTTGCTTCATGGGTAGGGAGGCCTCTGCCTCTTCTTTTCTATAGGGGAGTTTTTGGGAGTACTCCCTTCTTACTTGTACATTCTTCTTCTTTTGTGAATGATGTGGCACCAACCACTTTCAAAAAAAGGTCGTTATCCAGAAAATGTTTTTTTTCTGGAAGTACACTATCCAAAAAATGGATAATAAATTATATAAAAAATATTTTTTGACAGTGGTGCTGCTATGCAAATATAAGTTATTTTTAACTCCAGTGAGTTTCAGCATCTTTTAGATATTTGGTTGAAAAGAACAAATGAAGCCACTCTAGTAAATTAAAAGAATGTCTGAAACCAGATCGCCGAGCAGGAGCAAGAATAGTCACAAGACATTTCCTTTCCTCCATATGAAGAATGTTCAGAGGCAAAAAATATTGTTATAGTTCATCAAATCTCACTGAAGATTTACTTTCAAGAAAAATCTCGTTGAAGATTTACTTTACAAACGATAGGTCATGTGTACATCAAGTACCCGTAATCAAAAATTACATAAGCACATGTAGCAATGCTTACAAAAGGTAAAATCATATTGATTTCACTTAATACAATATACCATTGAACTTATACGAAAAGAAACGCTAGACCTGACTATCTTGTTTAACTAGTGATGCGGCAGATTATTATCAAATAAAAACATAGAATAACAAGATGCTTAAAAAAAAACAAAAATGCCAATTAATTAATTATACCTTCATACTACATTCATAGCAAATGGAAGAAACTGCTTCAAAATTTAAGCCATATTTCATAAAAACAAACCTTTTGGGAACACCCTTGGGATTTTCAGGTGCAGCACCATTTGTAACTTGCACAGGAACAGCCGGTGTCTTGATATTTGTTCCTACCATTTCTATCTTCATTGGCTTCCCATCAAGCTGAACATTGTTGTATCTTTTCACAGCAGCCGCAGCATCAGCACGCCTTGAATATACAACTTCAGCCGTTCCCTGTAAAAGGCCAATGTAAGCTACAGCTGCAGAAGAAAACAATACAACATGAAATAGCCACAGCTAGTTTCCTCTACCAGTACCTTTGATCTTCCACTCCTATCATAATGGACTGAGAAACGTTTCAGATCACCAACTTCTGAGAAAAGTTCCTGTAAGAATGTGAAAGATATGTTTTAAAAAATCATATTGCTCAATATCTCCAAAGTGAGCAACGTTTAACCAAGCAGAAGGAATCAATAGACTCAATATAAGCAAGTGCCTTGATCAACATAAATGCTGAAAAGTTGACAAACACTACCACGTGAAGCCAGAAATGTAGTGAAGGTCCATAACTGCCAATCCTCAATGACTGTCAATACCATGCTAAGGTTTGGCAGTACAAGAAAAAAATATTAAAATGAAAAGAAATTAACCATGAATTGTAAAAAAGTTACTTTTCGAAAGATCCAACAAAGCAAAACCCATAACTAATGTCAGAGGGAGAACTCATAAAAGGAAAATCAACTATTGATATGTGGCATAGAAGCCTGGGAACGTATGTGAGGTGGTGTCCGTAATAACTGAGAAAAATGCCAGAAGAAATTGCCCCTGCGATGACTATAAGACCTATATTTCATAAGAAATATGAATCCGCGGCAATTCCAATCACTTAAGCATCAAAAACCAAACATATTATGCAGAAAGCCAGGGATCCAAAGCAGAATATGGCATAGCACTCTGTCCCTTAACTCCAAATTATCTTTCTTGATTAAATTACTCTGTATTATCTTTCTTGGCAAAATCATAATGAACTTGTTGCTGTAAGTGATCTTACACATAAATCTAGTGGTGCTTTCATTTGTAACATCTGAACAGATGATATGAAGTCCTAGGTCAGAGGAAAATGTTTGTAGTGATCTTCAAAAGCAATTGATAAGCCGTCAAACCATGTATGTGCAATTTTGTGCTGGTACACTGAGTATTACATAGCCACAAAAAAAAGTTAAGGCCAAAGCTCTCGTGGTTGTCATTTCCATGAAACAAAAACTCCATGCAGAAAATCTAACATCAAAAGTGGAAAAAGGGATCCTAGATGCATGAGACATCAGACATCAGATAATCAGCTTGTTTGCACGAACTTTTAATCAAAACATTAAATAGGATTTGTTGGGCAAAAATAAAGAGGACCAAGAAACTGTCACATTTATTGTTCTTTGGAAAACACTATTATGAATCTTGAAAGCACAATCTCTCAACACATATCTGTAATAACAGAGGAGAATGAGGGGAGCAAATCAAAATATCGTGTTGCAGAAAATGAAAATCCCCAACTACTTTCATTTATAATAGACATGCAATTGGGACATATTAATGTGGGTGATGGCAATGCAATGATAAAGCAAAATTAGAAATGGAACAAAAAATGAAAGCCATTCATTAGAATGTTGGGAGATGGGAATATCTATCTGAACGTGTTACATAGGGGACTGAGTCTATGTCTGGCATATGTGGACATGTTAGAGAGGGGATTGAGAGTCTCTGACTGGCAAAATGAACTGACATAGAAGTAATTGCATCCCTAGAGAAGCTGCAAAACCACGAGTAAATGAGAACGGTATGCAATAAGCATCAATCAAATTCTTATCATTCAATGTAAAACCGCTCGTGCAGAAGTAAAGCTCGTTGCCTTTACATTCCTTTTTAGCTAATTTTTGAAGTAAAGGGTTCCAAGAAAGTGAACTTAGCCAGTGCAAACTCTATTTGAGATCAATGGAGACATCGGCATGCCCAAGTCCAAGTTTCAACAACCATCTAGTCGATTTGAAATGAGTTAAAAACGTCATTTACGACAAGCACAAATTTTGTGTGCGCGCGCGCTCATAGAAAGCAACACCCATGAAAAAAGAGTAAGAAATCGCGGCAAGATAAATAAACCAAACCGATTTTGAAATCTCGTTGGGGAAGCGAACGGACGCATGCGGATAATACTGACCTTGATGTCTTCGTTAGAAACACCATAATCCAAGTTGGAGATGTATAGCTTCGTGCCGGTCTCTATAGCCGCAGCCCTGGCCGCCCCCGGCCCCGGATGCGCCGCCCCCTGATCCGAGAACATATCGTGCTGCCATGCTGAATCTGGAGCTTTGGCCGGCTGTTCGAAGACGAACTAACAATTGAATTCTAGATCTGGAGAGATGATGACGCCGAGAACCATGAAGAAAACCCTAGATCTCCGAAATCATCCAGATGTGGGGATCTGGGGGCGGGAAACCCTAAAAAGCTACCTTTCCGGCAGAATAAGGAGCAGAGCGGTTCGCAGATCGATTAGGGGCCCGGCGAGCAGGCCCAGGACCGGATCCCCGGCCTCCCCGCGGATTGCCGCCGCCGGACTTCTTGTTGCCCTTGATCAGATCGTCCAGAGACTTATCCAGGGCGCTCGACATCGCTGTAGGAGAACGGGCACACCTGCACCTGGGAAGGTGGAGGGAAGCTGGCGAGTGGCCGCTAGGGTTTCCTGGGAGGTGCAGATCCAGGAAGAGGAAGGAAAGGAGGAGGAGAGAGAAAAGGAATGCGAGGGAAAAAGCGGAAGAGAAAAGCTGTTGCGGGGTCTGTGGCTGTCGGTGTTATAGTTTTTTTAGGTCTTAATTCCTACGATTTTTTTATACTTACGGATTAGCCCTTCCATTCTAGATGTTCATTTACAACTACCCAAAGTCTGAAGTTATTGAATAAAATATCTCATCAAAATTATGAATAAACTCTTCACGCGTTTATAAAAAAAATTTTAAAAAGAGCATTCATCAAATAAATGTGTAATAATATGGACCAAACACTGAATATAAAGGATTACAAGATCTGAAAAGTAAATGTTTATTTTAATTATAATTATAAAAGTGCATTTATATAATTATCCTTATGATCAGAAATGGCAAGGAGAGGCACCATCTGATCACTTGATCAGACAATGATTGGTCTCTTCAGAGTGGAGCCACTGGTGAGTGGCTGCTCATCGTGGGATTGCCATATTAATTATCTAGGAGTTTGCTTCTTGTCTCCATGGTTGTACGTGTTCAATGGGTCGAATGAAGGTCACCTTTATGTTCAAAAAAGGACGAGGAACGTGATGAGTCGAAGTGGTGTAAATCAGGTTCGTCGTGACAGTAATCAGATCGAATCTTCTCTAATTCGGTACAACATCTTTTTCTCTCTCAAAAATATACGCTCTCTTATTGTGACTCGATCTGACTCGGTCTGACTCGGAGTGATTCGTATTGTATCGAATTTTTTCAGATATAATATGGCACGTCCGAGTCAGTCCGAGTCAGACCGAGTCGACAAATCAGGGTGTAAATTATAGGGCATGAAATAGAGCGCATGTGTAATTAAAATTTGATTTACACTATATATGGGGAATAAAATTGTAAATGAGACATGATCGATGATTAAAGACTGAGTGAAGCAAATCAGTGAGATAGTTATACAGTTGAATATTGAGAAAAGGTTTGTTTTACCTATTTATAATTATTCAAAAGATTAATTTCTTACATGAAAAATATATATACAAAATTTAATATCCTAAACAGACGTATTTTACATATTTATAATTATTCAAATGATTAATTTCATATATACCTTTCTTACGTGAAAATATCAACATTATCATCTTTAGTTGTCATGTATCGTACGATTGCTATTAACTAAAAAATTCAAAAATACCACTAAATAACTAAAACACCCCAAGTTATGTGTGGGGGAGGTTTATATTAACATTGGGAATATTTTCGTGATTTAGTGACATTTTTAAAAATTTTAGTCAATGACAATAGTATAGATAATATTTGACAATTACAGATGGCCATTTTGATATTTTACATGTAAAGAGGATATAGATGAGATCAATACTCATTCAAAGTAACACGAGTAATTTTCTTGTCCCTACAACTTAACGGGAGTGTTTGGAAGCACTTTTTTTTTGAAAAGTTATTTCTCTCTCAAAACTTATTCCATATCAAATTGTAACACTATTTTTAAAGATGATGTAAACTGATTCAACACTGTTTGGCAAGATTAACGTATTTTTTTTAAAAATGACTGGACTTGTTTGGCAAAAGACATACTGGGATCCCCTCCTTCCCTTGCGGCAATCCATTTCCAACCGAGATTGGCGGAGAGAGAACTAGGGAGATGTTATTATCTTGAGATAATACCATTCTTTCTTCTTGATTTTTATTTTGAGAGAGAAAATACTCAAAAAATTGCATCCAAAAATTGATATTCTCGTATTCCAGTTAAACGTCCTAGACATGCAAATGAATTTGTTTCTTTATTTACATTTTGGTCAAAATAACTCCTCAATATTACTAAACCCCGATTGCATGGTAATGGACGGCCTCTTCGTTATTTTCTGAGTTACGCATAAACAGTCGCCATTGGAGCACACGTTAAAAACTTAAATCCCCGAACCGAAATTTGTAGGCATAATGCAGGGGTTCCATTCCACCTTTATGGTTGGGCATAGCCGAACTGCCGAAGTCGGCGGTCACGTCGTCCCAACACGTGCCTTGATTATAATAGCACGTGGTCATAGCTGGTCTCCTGCACGGGTCTTGTTTTTTTGTGTTTTTGGGACAAGTGCCCCAGTGGTTGGGAGCTGAGAGACTCGTGAAGTCAGTCCACAGTTTGCACACTCTCTCGGACATGGCTTATTAATCGATCAAAAAAATACATGCTATTAGTAACCTTCAGCAACAATAGTACACAAGTCCTGTTTTCTTTGACATTGCACAGACTTGTATGACAGTCACACGCCCATCACCCAAGAACAAGACAGCCGTTAAACAACAATTAATTAAATGTTGGGATTTTTTCATATAATTTATTAATATGTGAGTTATAATTATTTCTATATAAGTCCCTGCAATCTTAGATGTTATACAAATAAATCTCTCTCGTTCATTTCATCCTACGAAAGTTAATTTAGCTATGATTAACTTGACTCGAGATGGGTAAAAGATCAAATTAATCTTGATTAATCCGGAGGGAGAGAGAAATTTGATGAATTTTGGAGGAGATGTCTCGATGGCGTTTGACAGTGGGAGAGGGGAGACTCCAGCAATGGTGGGGGAGGGAGAGTTGAAGAGGGTTGGGGGTGATTCCGGGGTGGGAAATGACGCAGAGGGGAGGGGGGACTCCGGCTTCGATGGGGAAGAGAGTTGCAGAGGGTTGGAGGGGTTTCTGAGGTGAGGAAATGACACAAGGGGGGGGGGGGACTCCGACGGTGGAGGACTACAACTGTTGTGCCAACGGTGAAGGACGACAGGTGCGATTTCGGAAGAGACTCAGAAGGCGACCAAAGGCATTGCACCGACTGACTTAGAAGCGCAGGTCCACAGTTGGGGAGACAATTGTCGCACGATGGTGGGTGGACAACTAACAACCATGAGACGTCGCTGCTACGAGTACGTTAACGGGCACAAGAGGGCTAGCGGTGCGCAACATTATGGAGGTAGATCAGGCGGGGCATAAGGTTGGATTCCGTTTGTGTCAAAGAGGAAGCACAATAAAAAGAAGAAAGTGATGTGAGGGTGGTGGGGAAGGTTGAGGACAACCAACGTGAGATCATGGTTAGCCGATGGGAGAGTTGCATAGGGTTGACGGGTGGGGCGACAGTTTCCAAGGTGAAGAGCATTACGTAAAGGGGGGGCTCCAACGATGGTGGGGGAGGTGGAGGATCCGACGGTGGGGGAAGGGGTTTCACAAAAGGGGGGGGTTCCGACGATAGGGGAAAAGGGTTTCAACAGTGAGACCCCTCCCCCCCAACCCTATTGCTACTATGACACCACCACGGTCACCTTCAAAGGGGTGTATATATATATATATATAGCATAGGCTCACATTTAAAAGACTTTTTCATCTTTTGCAATCCTCAGAGATATTCTCTCTTTTTTTGACGGATGCAAATCACGAAGAGTTTTTACTAAGAAGGTGAAGATTGGAAGGATTTATAAAAAATAGTTGTAACTCTGGAGATTAATCGACAATTCGTTAAGTTTATATAGACTTATATATAAAAATCCCAATGTGTTACAAAGACCACCGAGTAAAAATTACAAGACTAAGCAGTGTCCGCAAAAACATTCAATTTATTGGGCACTTAGCCCACTGTACCACATACTATCAACAAAAATAAAAGGGTTCCTTCCCACAACGTAAAAATAAAAGAAACCTAAAGACAGATACCAACCTTAAATGAATCCTCCTTCAGTCCATGATGAACCAGATTTTCCATTCTGAGAGGTGCACTTTGTCTTATTAGACGAGCTGTGATAAGAATTATCGTCGACGTCGTCCTTACCATCATCCCACCCAGCCCAGCCATCCCCACCATGCACTCCCTTGGCAGCCTTTGGCTCTTGCTTTTCTTTACGATCCCAGTCATCCCAAGAGTCGAGAGAATCATAGTGTTTCGAAGAGTGATCTCCCGAAGAATTTGAACCTCCATTCCCCTGTCCAAATTCTTGATAGTAGCCATTTCTCTCACTGTCACTCCGCTGCCAGGTGACTGTTCCTTCCTTTGTGTATTCCTCGACCTTCTGCGAAGCTATGGCCATGACACCTTTCATGATTCCCCATGTCTTGTGACCGATTTCGGAGGTCTTTGTAGTGACAACGTTCACTGTTTCGTTCACCTTTTGATCATAGCCACCCTCTCTGACCTGCCAAAAAAAATATTTATGGGAGAGACAAGCATCATTAATTAGCCCGATCATAGGATTCACAATTCATCAGTTCTAACCTAATTCCTACGTGGGGAGGAAAAAGAAAATGTGCACATAGGAAAACCAGAGATGAAAGCAGAATCCTTGCTCATTCAACTAGAATCATGCTTGAAGCATCAATGAGCATGTTATATGATTGAACTTTATGCATCCAACTTGTTGATGCCTTGGTCATTAATGAGCATTTTATGAGGAATATAGTGAGTAATGCAACATATTCAAGAGAAGAAGCAAAGTGCAAGCATAAGAGGGATGGAAATATCACCCAAATACAGAAGCAGCAGGCATTAAACACAACAATCTTTGAGCACATTATTAGCATTCCACCACCAAAGCTATTAAAAACTTAAAAGCAACACCTGAAGACTGAATTCCTATTAGTTGTCCTTATACACATCTATGAGAGTAGAATCGTGTTCTCATTAGTTTGAGAAGAGACAAGTCGCTATTTACTAGAGAGAGTTTTTGCAGAAAATGAAGCAATAATTCACTTATTTCGGGCACGATAGCAGGTTGAACACCATTCTCCCACTTGCAAAACCCCCGCTTCGTGCGGTCATATACTACAGTTACTACATGCTACGACGTCAGCTCAGATTCATCATGTCACCACCTACAGTACTTTTGTCAAAAGATATAGTTACTTCTGTCATGCAACAGAGAAGTTGGTCAGAAAGTAGTCATCATTCATCAAGTCAATATGTAGCATAACCATTTGATCTGCATAACTGCTTCCTTCTAATCACAGGAAATTTTTTTGAAAAGTGGATGGTACCACAAGTATATTAAAGGAGAAAATGATGTACAAGTAACTTCAAAGCTCTCACAAAAGCTCCTATCTCAGAAGACCTGCCCAAGAGAAAGGACCTCTCTAACTCCCCAACAACAAAAAAAGAGAGGAGTTAAAATTCCCCACATTACAAAGTTGCTTACCCAAAGAGACACTATCTCACAAATAAAAGAAAAAAATCCTATCCTCGGTACGAGCTTCGCTCTTGAAGATTCTATTGTTCCGCTCGATCCGTAGTGCCCAAAGTGTGACAAGAAGGATAAACCACCAAATGGTATTGTCACCTTTCATGTTCCATCTCCTGTGCCACTTAGAGAAGATTTGGAGAACACCCACAAAGTGACCTAGGGGCCGCTGAAATCTTTGACCGATCCTCTCCCAAACCCCCCTAGCAAAGATGCAGCCGGTGAACAGGTTATCCAGGTCCTCGTCAACATCACCGCACATACAACACAAGGTAAGAATATGCTGGAGAAAAGGCGCCACCCTGTCACAGGTGGAAAGGCGACCGTGAGAGATCCTCCAAACCAACATCTTCACCTTGAGAGGTCTCTTGGGAGCCCATATTTGTAGTGCATAGAAATGCCGTACCCCCCCCTCCGAAATGAAATGGTATGCAAACTTAACAGAGAAACACCTCCCTCCCTCTCTCATCTCCACCGCCAATTATCCTGCCTTGTCGTGACCAAAGAGAAGTCCAGAAGGAAAGTCAAAAGATACACTAATTGGTCCATCTCCTCAGATTCCTCTTAAAAGTGGGGGCCCAAATACCACTGCCTAAGTCTGCATCAAAAGACTGTGCAATAGTGGCTGAAGGTGCTCTTGCAATAGCATAAAGCGAAGGAAAATTCTCTGCCACCGAGAAGTCCCTGCACCACTTGTCCTGCTAAAAAGAGCTTCTCTCATTATTTCCCAGACTGATCCAAACACTAGCTCTGATAAAGTCGACACACGACAAGATATCTCTCCATAAAGGGGAGACATTATAAGTGGTTGGCGGACTCAAGTCCCACACTCTGCAGGAGGAATAATACCTGTGTCTAATCACCTGCACCCAAAGGCCTCCGTCCTCTGTCCCGAGCCTCCAAATTTATTTACATAGTAGTGCCAAGTTGAAATCTCTGATGTTTCTAATCCCCACACCTCCGGCTTTCTTGCTCTTACAAACTCTACTCCAAGAGATGTCATGCAAGCCTCTGTCTCTGTTGGCACTGCCATGCCAAAAAAATCTAGCTTGGATCTATTCCAACTTGTTCGTTACTGTCTTGGGAATCCTGAAGATGGAAAGGAAATAGGTCGCAAACTATCCAACACAAATCTACATAAAACCAGACGTCCTCCATAAGAGAGGAGTCTAGCCTTCCACCCTGCAAGTCTGAACTCATATCTTTGTACTACCACCTGCCAATCCTTGCAATGAAGATGTCCTAGGGAAAAAGAAAGGCCCAAGTAAGAGAAAGGAAATTCCCCAATCCTTGCAATGAAGATGTCCTAGGGAAAAAGAAAGGCCCAAGTAAGAGAAAGGAAATTCCCCAATCTTGCATCCGAAAATACCCGCTACCCGGTTAAAAGATGAAGGCTCCATGTTGATCCCTACTAATAGGCTTTTGAAAAAATTAACCTTCAGACCACTGATATCCTGCACCATCTGGAGCATCAGCCTAGCATCATACATCTACTGCTTGTCATCAATAAGGAAAAGAATGGTATCATCTGCATACTGAAGATGAGTGACACTGGTAGGAGACTGTCCTAACTGGAAGCCACTGATAACTCCTACTGTCTCAACTCTCAACCACAACCTACTCAAGATGTGTGCTACCAACACAGAGAAGGGGAGACAGTGGATCACCCTAACGCAGCCCTCTCCCACTAGAGAAGTATGGGGAGGGCCGCCC
Source organism: Amorphophallus konjac (assembly GCA_022559845.1). Taxonomy (NCBI): domain Eukaryota; kingdom Viridiplantae; phylum Streptophyta; class Magnoliopsida; order Alismatales; family Araceae; genus Amorphophallus; species Amorphophallus konjac. Next base: position 229,305 of record JAHNEJ010001621.1, on the reverse strand, counting down.
ATTAATAAGCACAGAAAAAGAAGCCGATGAGATGCACTTCTAAATCCAACCAATCCAAGACTGGTGGAACCCCATATTGCAGAGTACTATAAGTAAGCAGCTCCAATTGACCCTATCATAAGTCTTCTCAAAGTCCAACTTGAGCACCACTCCCCTCTTCCTCGACTGCTTCATAGCATATAGGCATTCATGAGCAAGGAGAAAGTTCTCTTGTATATGTCTTCCTTTGATAAACGCCCCCTGGTAATCACTGATCAGACCCCCAATGACCCCATGAAGCCTCTTAGCAAGTACCTTGGCAATAATTTTATAAGTGCTGTTCAACAGACTAATGGGTCTAAAATCAGACAAGTCCTGAGCACCCATCTTCTTAGGAATGAACACAAGGAGAGTTTTGTTAATGCCCCTCAAATGTGCCTCCCCTCTCTGGAACTCTTGAGCAGCAACAATGAGGTCATATTTGATAATGTCCCAACAATGCTGAAAAAATATCATAAGAAAGCCATCTGGCCCAGGGGCCTTGTCCCCTGCTAGGGAGAAGATCGACGCTTTGATCTCTTCCTCTAGGAAGGGGCTCGCCATAGCCTCGGTCACAGTGGGAGAAAGTCATGGAAGTAGCTCCTCTGAAATTTCTGGCCTGCTGTGCTCCTCCTCGGTGAAGAGGGTAGAGTAGAAGTCTATGGCATAGCGTCTGATGTCATCCTCCCTGTGTGAATACTGGTCTTCAACCTGAACATAAGTAATATGGTTCATCCTCTTCCTACCCGAAGCCAACCTGTGAAAATACGATGTGTTCTTGTCCACTTCCTTCACCCATTTCTCCCTAGATCTCTGCTTCCAGTAAATCTCCTCCCGGATGAGAATCTCGTCATACTCATAGCGAAGATGCTCCCTACTCTCCTTGTCTGCTTCCTCCATCAAACGTGCCTCCTCCAGCTGATCCAGAGTCTCAAGCTGATGAAGAATTCTTTCCTTCTCCTGCCTCCTAGAAAGTTTCCTACCGCTACCCCATCTAGTGAGAGATAGGGCCCAATGCCTGAGCTTCCTAATCAGAGTAGCCATAGGAGAAACATGGGGCCTATACCCCTCCCACACCCTCCTCACAATAGGCAAGAAATCCACCTCTCTAGCTAAAACTTTTCAAATCTAAAAGCTTAGCTCCTCCTCTAACCCCGGCTGGTCTTTAATAGGATAGGCTTATGATCAGAGGCCGACCTTGGCAAACAGGAAACTTGCACTAAAGGGAAATGATCCTCCCAGTCTGAGAACACCAAGAACCTATCAAGTCTAGAGCAATAAGGAGCCGCCCTCATATTGGACCAGATGAACTGACCATTCACTAAACCAATATCAATGAGGCCCACCTGCTAGATGAAGTCACAGAAACCCTCAGTCTCCCTCGAGTGAGAGTGAGCTCCAATCCTCTCCGCAACTGAAGTAGTGGCATTGAAGTCACCACCCATGCACCAGGGTCGCCCAGAAGATAGGTGAAATCAAGAAGCTCCTGCCATAGCAATTTCTTCCCTTCCCCGGCTTGAGGGCCGTAGACTCCAGAGAAGACACAAGCGAAGTCATCCCTGAGACAACGAAAATAGAGAGAAATAGTCCAACGTCCAACCTACCTCCCCCCCATTTCCTCCACCTCAAAGAGGTTCCACAACACCATAAACTCATCAGCCCTCCCCATCGCTGGAGAGACCACCTCCTTCCAGAGTCTAGTACCCCCAATCTAACTCAACAGCCCCACACCATCCACTTCGCATTTGGTCTCCTACAAGCATAGGATATCCACCTTACACCTCACCATCTCCCTCACCTTTCTCCTCTCCTCACCTCCCCTTAGCCCCTTCACATTCCATGAGAGGATCCTCATGGTAACTGAAAAAAGCTCTCCTCTCCTCCCTCCTTCTCCTCCCCCTCCACCTCAACCACTTCACCATCCCTACCAACCTTTAACAAAGACTTACTTTTCTTGGCTTCCCTTGCCCGAGCTGCTAACCACCCCTTCTAGATCAGGAGAAGAGACCCCCGATCCCCTTCTCCACCCTCTCATACGAGACACCCAGCTTCTCTGCCAACTCCTTGAAGTGGTCCTCCATCACCCTCTCCACCTTACCCATCAATTCTTTGCCCTCTTCCTTCCCTGGAAAGCATGTCTCCTCATGCTCCCCGAATCTCTCCTCCGTTGGGGACCCTGCCCCCGAGGGAGTGACAGGGATAACTTCATTAGATGACCATTGCAGAAGGCCAACCGCTTCGACCGATTGGGAGTTGTACAAGTCCGCGGACCCAGCGTCGATGCCTACTGGATCTGGAAACACCAAACTTGGTGTCGTATCTTCCACAACGGCTCCCAGATCCAACGCGTTGAGGGCTGGATTCGACAAAAGGGGGAGCCCACAGTCCAACTGTGGGGCAAACTCCCAAAACTCCTTAATGATGCCTCCAGAGCTCGCCTGCGATGACGGTAAACCAAGCAACAACCCCCACCTTCCTATCGCTACCAATGACACGACTCTGCTCCGCCACGGCACCAGGGGGCAATAGAGAGATCTGCAACCCCGCTTGCAAACGCCCATTGTCAGCTACAAACGACTCCCAGAGAACGGTCTAGCCGTAGAGCAATCCTCCCGACCTGGCCGAGAGAAGACGATAGTCGACGGGGAGGCACGGATGTCGAGCGAGCGGCCGGCTACTGAAGAACGGGGAAGAGCCTACGGAGGCCTGCCTGCCGAAGGAATCGAGTGGGGGAGACGACAAAAATCGGGTCGAGGCGACCCGTAACGCGAAGGCCTATTGGGTAAGTCACGACCTTGGCACGACCCGCCAACCCGAACCGGCCCACAACCCGAACCAACGCCATCCATAGAATAAGAACCGTCCCCGGACCGAAGCGACTGAGGCGGAGCGGTGGGCAGTCGATTCAAAATTGAATCGAGCACCACACCCCACCTTAAGCCGTCATCCCTAACCTCTCGCCCAGCCCCCTGAAACCCTAACAGAGTCGTCGACGCCAACGCTTCTACCTCCAGCAGCCACAAGCGGATGACCAAGGACACCATGTCGAAGACGACAGTAAGGCCCGCCAGGATGCTCGACGAGCTGGCCACTTGAACCACTGCCGATATCGCCGTACGAGTGCTCATTGGGTGGATGTGCACTTTACCGACCTCCACTCAACCAAAACTCCTGGCCATGAAACTCAACCCCCGACGTCGCACAGATACATGGGGACCCCTTCAAAGACTACGCGGCACCTACTGACCGACAGGCTAGAAAAGGTCCCTCTAATGTCCGACCACCGGAGAAGATGAACCAGGGCAGACCCCACCGACATACAACTCACCTCGACCATCTTGGCCACCACGGCCTCGTCTACCCCCACCGCAAGGAAGGAGGACGAGGTAATCCTCAGCACCTCCCAACCGCCGGCCGCCATCTCCTGCAGATGTCTCTGGACATCCCCTGCATCCACCTGACCCTCGAACATGAAGATACATAAGCATCTCCGCATCTACGCTCGTCTGACCTGCAAGTCCTCCGGCGAGAGCTCCCCTGCATCCAACCATTGTCGGCTAACCTGCCTGACAACAAGAGACACTAGCCTGACTACATCAACGTAGGAGCCTCAACTCCCACCTCCGCGATCAACCCCTGTGACCCTCCCCCTTCGAGGGCAAACACACCGGAGATGACACTGACGGCCACAAAGAAAGCATGTAGGAGGAAGCCCCGAAGGCCGGGCCCTAGGACGTCACTAACCCCCTCCAAAGCGAAGGAACCGGAGGCGATGAAGGGAAGGACTCAAGAGTTCCAGATTCTTGGAAAGGATAAGATGTTAAAATTATATCATGGTCACACCCGGTTGACATGATGACAGCACGCTTAGCAAGTGAAATTTTTTGAAAGGGCTAATTTTGTAATAATACAGCAATGCCAGTGTGGCACACCCCTCCCCCCTTGTTGGGGGAGGGTGCGGGTTCGATCCCACACCTCGGTCATGAGTCACGAGATCCCCCTCTGGAAAGTCCCCCCCCCCCCAAAAAAAAAGTACCTAGAAAAAAAACTTTGGAATAATACAGAAAAAACTGCATCTAGCGGCATTTGTTGTAAGGCGCTGTTTACTAAAATGTAGACCTCATCAAGTAACTAAATTCATAAATAGTAGCTATGAAGAAATATGCTAAAAATATTTTAGAGAGAACTATCATGGTGGAAATTTCTGCGTAATTGGTGGTCATCTGATTATTGAAAGAAATATAGGCACATGGAAAGCTAAACATCTGAACTCAACCGATCCACCTGGAATTATCTAAAATGACTCCAGCACAGGGGGCTCTAAGCATTCGCAGGACATAATGCAGGGGAAATTACCTCAGAACAGAAAAACAATTAAAAACATCAAAACTTTGGAAATCAGAAAATGTCGTAAATTGGAAACCAATACGAGACTTTTGGTAAGAGGCTCAGAGGAAAAACCAAGACCAATGTCAACTACAAAAGAGATGCAGAATTAAGGATGGACAACTGTAAAGAAAATTTCAAATCAGAACACATCAAGAAATTATATAAAAGAAAGCAGAAAATAAAATAAATATTGCACAATCTTCCCTTAATATCCATATATTTGTTAGTGCTTTTGTTCCACAAAAACCGCTACTAATTTTTTTTTGAAAGTGGATGGTACCACTGCTGTATTAAATGAAAAAAGGGATGCACAAGTATAGTCTATAAGCTCCCAAAAAATCCATATACAAAAGGTCACACCAAGCTAGTGTGCATAACTCTAACCCCCCAGCCAAACAAAAAGAGGGGAGTTGAGGGAATTTATATTACAAAGTAGCTGCACTCATTCCCTCACTGTATCACAAATAAACGAAACAATAGAGTCCTCAGCTCAGAGAGTGGCATGCCAAAAAAATCCTATTATTCAGTATGCGCTACAGATGGAATAACCTTTAAACTTCAGCTTAGACCAGCAAATCTATGAATGCTCACAGACATCATCCCTGGCCGGCAGAATGGCCAGAACAAAAATATTCAGTATGCGCTACAGATGGAATAACCTTTAAACTTCACACAAAATCAATGTCTGAAAGCATGTCCATCGAAAAATTATCATGGACCTTTCATCTTTACAAATGCAGGACTGCTGATTAGAATAGCATTTTCAGATCCATTAGCTCCTCTCTTTTTTTTGGAAATTGAGATCCATTAGCTCCATAACAGCCATCTTTACAAATGATCAGATGGGCTACACACTTCATTTCCATATCAATACAAAGGCAAACAAATTAAGATTAAAACAGTCACATTGGCCGCCAATGGACATCAAGAACATAAGAGATTTCAACCTGGCACTCCTTTGTAAATGACTATGGAAATTGGGAGCCGATGATGATGGGCTATGGATACAACTTATCAGATAGAGGTATTATGGCAGAGTTAGGGATTGGGACATGCCGCCGGCAGCACTACATAGTATCTCACCCATCTGGAGAGATGTTATTCAGGGCAGAGATTTTGTCAACTCAGGTGTTCAGGTCTACTTGGGGAATGGACAGAGATGTCATTTCTAGAAGGATGAATGGTGTGGGGACTTCACCCTAGAGACTTGCTTCCCCAAGCTCTTCAAGGTGGGGGCTGCACCCCCCACTTCAATGGCCCACTGTTTTGACACAGATCTCCCAAGGGGAGCATGAATGCTGACCTTTAGGACCCTTAGGTCTGATGAGATGGATCAACTGGAGGAACTCTTCCTTTTCCGTCTCGACTATGCCCCGGATCCTATCCAAGACCAAGAGGACAGGTGGTCGTGGAGATGGGTGAAGGATGGACGCTTCTCGGTCAGGTCTGCTTATTCATTCATTTCAGACGGAAGACTGCACCACTGTTTTGCCCCGCACATATGGAGTCCCAAGAGCCCTCTTAAAGTAAAGCTTTTGGTCTGGAGGATTTCTTATGGCCGGCTGCCCACATGTGATAGGATTGCCCTGTTCCTACATGATATTTCCACCTGTGCTGCCACTGCACGCGCGCCGGGGGGGGGGGGGGGGTTGAGAAATTTCTAAACCACCAATTCACTGGATGCTCTTATACCGGGGAGGTTTGGACCAAGGTCAGCAGTAGAATCCAATGTACACTTGGCCCTTATGAGGATGTGAGTCATCTGCTTGGGAAATGGCACAGAAATTGGAGTTGGAAGGAAGATAGGCGAATCTGGTAGCTCATCCTATACGCCACATTATGGGCTTTATGAGGAGAAAGGAACAACATAATCTTCAGTCATGAAACTAAAATTGAGGAGAGGATTGTTTCTTTTATTTGTGAGAGAGTGAAGGAACGGGCTGAACACCTATGTAACATGAAGTCACACAACTCCTCTCTTTTCCTTTTGTTGGGTGGTCAGAGACCATGACGCCATCTTGATGTTGTATAGGGATCTTTTGAGAGCACATTGCTTATATTTGTACATCCCGCTCTTTTATACTTAATATAATTGTGGTACTAACCACATCATAGTTGTCAAGGCAACCCAAGACGTTCACAGGGTCCCTAAGCGCTTAGGCGACACTTTGACCTCTGATTAAAAAAATCTAAAATATATATGTCCTAATATATAAAGCAAAAATAAAATATATGAAAAAATTACAGAAAACAACAGAGAATTAAATTTCATAAAGAAATTGCAGTAATTAAGTTACACGAAAATTACAAAATTAAATTGCATCAAAAAATTATAGAAAATTCAGAAGCAAATGCAAAAAAAAATGCAGAAGTAAATATAGAAAATTCATAGAATTACAAAAGACACACACACAATGTCACGGTGGACAAAGGGGGAGCCATGTGGGGTACCGGGTACCAGATAGAGGGGGGGCCTCAAGGACACAAACATAGCAAGAGAGATATGGGGGTGCACATATGCGGTGAATAGAGAAGTTTGTGTGGGCTCTGAGACAAACAGACAGAGCGAGGGAGAGAAAGAGAGAGTGACGATGTCACGGTGGACAGAGGGGGTGGACATGTGGGGTACCGGGTACCAGACAGGCGGAGGGGGGGCTCTCAGAGACACAGACAGAGCAAGAGAGAGAGGGGGGGGAGTCAGGAGACAGGTGGGGCATATTAGAGGGGGAGAGTCGGGACACGAGAGAGTGAGAGAGAGAGAGAGAGAGAGGAGGGGCACCTCGGCCCCTACCGCAATAGTGCAGCCCCCTGTTGGGTATCCAGGAGGGAGAGAGAGAGAGAGAGAGAGAGAGGTGAGGGACGTGAGGCATACCGCAGTGGGGAGAGGGAGGAGAATTGTGTGGGACTGTGTCACAGAGAGAGAGAGAGAGAGAGAGAGAGGTGGGGGCCATGGGGCATATCAAAGAGAGAAGAAGAACGGGCAGAGGTGGTGGACCAGAGGGGGGGTACCGAGGTGGTGGACCGACGGCAGAGGCTATTCCGACTCGAAGAACAAGCAGTGCAACTGTGGCGGAAGAGGATGGTCTGGTAGTGGAAGACTGGGATGACGTTGGCTCCGACGGCGGAAGACGAAGGCGATGACGTTGGAGGACGGCGATCATCGACGAAGGATGGCGATCGACGGCAGACGATGACAAACCCTAGGACTAGAAACGGTAACGGGGGAGGGGAGGGCCAAAAGGGAATCGGGGGTGAGAATAGGATCGGGGAATCGCAGGGTTTTAAAAGAGGATCCGTGCATTTTCCTTCAGGGTTGGATCCGCGTTGGCGGGTCGCAGTCAACCCGGTAAGGCGACCTGGTGGGCGCCTTGGCACCTAGCCTGCCTAGGCGCCCACCTTGTTCACCTTTTCAATGGGAAACAAAAAGGGCAGGCGCCTTGCCCATGCAAAAGCACTTGGGCGCCTATGCTGCCTAGGCACCTGCCTTAACAACTATGAACCACATTAAAAAAAAAATTTAAGTGTTGACACTAACATGAAAATAGAGAATATGCATCAAATTCTTTCCTCAAGAAGTAGAGTGCCAGTGCAAATGTGATAAAATTGAAAAACAGCTAAGCTTCTCATTACAAATTTTATAAATGCGCAGTGAAGTCAGGAAAATTAGAATATTGATAAACAAACACTCTGAAATCTGACAACAGTATCAAGCATCAACCATATCATCAACGGAACTTCATAATGTGCAAATAATAGAAAGAAAATAGCATTCTAGCGGGAAGGTACTCATGACTCCATTGTAATCATATTGGAGAAGAATTAGTGAAGTACCTTGGAAGTCAGCTCTTTTGTACCCGCCTGAACAATAGTAGCTGCAGACTGTGCAGCAGAAGCTGCAACAAGGGACAGCCTACCAAAACCCTGACCAAATGAATGATGCAAAAATTATTCTTTCATAAGTGTGGGGCAGAAAGAAGATATAGTAGCATGTCCTGAAGTCCACATTAATGCAAAAACTTTCACTGAAATTGCACCATTGTTCAGTAACAGTCAGTTTGTTTTTTTTTCAAAAGAGTGTGGATCGTACCACCAATTTTATTCAAAAAACCTGATAGAGGTACTACAGTCAAGAATTAGGAGGAGAGATTCCTCACAAAGACATCAAAAGACACAAATCAAAGAGACGTCTTCTGTGCAAAGACATCAAAAGACACACATCAAAGAGACGCCCGCACACCTAACACCAATGTTTCAAAACCCGGACCAACTCAGGTGGTCCAACCGGTTGACCCGTGGCCCGGTCCCAAAACCGGGTTGATAACCTATCTAAACTGGCCAACACCTAAAGGCCAGTCAAACCGGTTAACCCGAGCGGGCCTTATATAACCCACTCAACCCAGTAAAACCCATGTGACCCAACCGGGTCTAGACCTTTTTCGTATTTTCACTCTTTCTATCATTATTTTTGGCTTTTATGAGATTTTTATGGGGAGTCTTATGCTAATCGTGCAATGAAAAATAGAAAGTGAGGAGTCATCTTTGAAATACCCTTATCATTTAATACTATTAACACTAATTTTTAAAAGTTATAAAGATTGTATCTAGATTCTAAAGGCTTTCTTCTGCATGTAAAAAAAAGAAAAGAAAATCTATGAAACCAACTCCTTATCATTTAATAGGAATGACACCAATTCTATCACTTTCACAAAACAATCACTTTCAAAAATAGTATTAACACCAATTCTATAGGTTTTAAAAAAAACTAAGAGAAGGTTTCATGAGATGCTAGTTCTAGTTGATAAACTGTCATCTGTAGTGTTTATTTAATGTAGTTTTTCTTCCTTTTTAAAATTGTCATTGTTCGTGGTTAATCGGTTATTTAGTGTAACTTTTCTTTAGTTTTAAAATATATGTTACAATATATCTTTTATGCTTCCAAGTTGTTACTTAAGATATATTGAAATTCTATGGACATATGATATGTGAGCGGTTCTGATCTAATTGGTCACTGGTCAACCCAAATAGTTAAACCATTGACTCGTGACCCACTAATTTGTCCGAGTGAAGTAAAAGGTTGGGTTTTAAAACATTGCCTAACACTGCTATCAGACATCAGGAGAAAGAACGGCATCACCAACTATTATGAGATAAAGAATGCACAGGAAAGTTTCAAATCTTTCGTCTCCTCATTAGTTTGTACAATTAAAACTCAGGTAAAAGTTTTTAACGGATTGGACAAGCGATCACCCCATTGTTGTAAATAATAATATACTAGTGATAACAAATCCCTTTCCACCATGTCCACTGACAATTTTGAATATGACAGCTCTTTTACTTTTTTATAGCACAGATGTGTTTATCCCCTGAGGATTGAATTCAGTTGAAGTCAATTAAAGAAAGAAAACAAAAAGCGGAACTATTCCATGAATTTCATAGTCAAGATTGGATCTTTCCAATCCTCAATCGGTGATTCATGCATATCACCGTCCTATATGGCCATCAGGAGGGCTGCTATCGACGTTAGTAGCAGTCGACTGGTTGCCTACAATTAGAAGCGTTCAAGAACACTGTTACCTGAGAGACGACTGATACTGTATCTCTAAGCATGTCACCCTGAGGATTGTTCCGCTGAGACGACGGCGCCGGTGATGACCCAAACCCCACGTACTTCCCCCCTTGAGAGGGTGGAATCCCCTCCGGCCTCGACTCATTCTCTGCAATCTTCCTCGCAAAGAAGCCGTCCTTGTTTGCGGCGGACGCCTCCAGCTGTGCCCTTGTGTATATATCATCCGTGGACCTCGACCGCGACGGATGCGATCCGGTCCTCCCCCCACCACCGCTCCCGCCTCTGAGATCCCCCACAGACTGATTCCTCCTCATATCTGCAGATCGGTAATCCTCGCTGTCCCAGGTGTCCCACGAGCCGTTCGCGGCGGAATGATCACTCTTCCCCAGCGGTGGTTTTCTCGACGTGGACCCCCTTCCAGCCGGGAGGGCCTCCTTCTCCACGGGGGGGTCCCGCCACGGCCGGCCCTCAGCCAGCGCCTGGATCCGGTCGCGGTATACCGCGGCGGCGCGGGTGTTGTACTTGGCGACGATGTCCGTCTCCTTGGGCACGCCGTACTGGGCGAGGAAGGCGTTGAGCCGCTCGTTGCCACCGGCCTCCATCTTCTTGAGCTGGATCTCGGACCACGAGTCCATGGTAACGGAGCGGACGAAGCTGATGTGGACGCCGAGGCCGCGGTGCTTGCCGGAGCACTCGAGGCACATGAAGACGCCGTAGGAGACGGACGCCCACTGCGGGTTCTTCTGGGAGCAGTCCACGCAGGTCTTGTTCCCGGGCTGGGACTGGAGCTCCCGGAGGCGCCGCGAGGCCGAGGCCGCCGCCGCCATCGCGATCCCCCTCGATCCGATCGATCTGGATCTCGCGGAGGCGATGGAGGGATCGCCGAGGGCAGCGCCGATGGGGAGGTGGGAATCAGATGAGGGGGGAAGAGGAGGGGAACTGGGATGTGGAGCTTGGGAGCGGCGCCCTCCTCTTCCTCTTCTCTTCCTCTCTCCCTCTCTCTCCCTCTAGCTTTCGGTGGGTGGGGGTGGGGGTGGCCGACAGGCCGAGAAGAAGCGCTTACAAGAACGATAAGAACGTTTTTTTCTCTCTCTCTCCTCCCTTGCTCTCTCTCTCTCTCTCTCTCTCTCTCTCTCTCTCTCTCTCTCCCTAGCTTTTATCGTTCGCTACGGCGAAGACGCGAGAGAGAGAGAGAGAGAGAGAGCGCGAGTGGGGGGGGGGACGCTGTTGACGCGAATAGGATTAAGATGGTCCTGGTGAGGGAAGGGGATCTTCTGTATTTAATGGGGTTCAGTGGAATCTAGTCTGGATATATTTATGAAATATTTTTTGAATTAAACGTAATTTAGTATGGAATTTATATATTTTTTAATAAATGTAATTACTTATTTCTATTAAATAATTAGATACCTATCGAACTTGCCTCACTCAAGATCATATTTTTTTCTTTTTTTTATCAATGTCTCCCTGAATGTTCACGCACACCCGCTTCTCTCTCTCTCCTCTTGGAGTGGACCAGTCCCTCCCCGTCTTAGGTGGGAGTGTAGGACTACCAATATAACGTCTATTTAGTCCCCATAATATATATAATGGCAATTATCAGTATGATACATTATATGAATTATATCCGACTCTTTATAGGTGTGAGAATTTAACAAATTTGTCATCCATATCAGAATTTAAGATGAATGGATTGTTTCTAGCATTTATTGAATGTTGTCTGGATCCAAGATTCAACTCATTTATCTATTTACTCGTTAAGTTTATGAGATCCATCACGGATCTAAATATACACATTTTGAATTATGATCTATATTATGAAAAAATTCACGGCCTATTATTTCTCGGCCCAAAAGTCTATTAAGACCTGCTCGACTAAGTAAGTGACATTTCACTTCAGCGATCGGGGCTCACTTACAAGGAGCCCGATGGTCAAGGGCCCAAAGCACACCATATAATCTCAGCACGGTCGATCATCGAGAGGATCCTCCTAAGCTCGGAAGGAACTCCAATGCACAATCGACCCGAGCCAACGAAAGGCGACCAATGCAACTCCCGTGGGAAAGCTCAGGATAGGGGTAAAACTTGGTGATCCTGCCCTTCCTCAAGAGGATAACCCTTATCTAGATGAGGAAAGACCCATGGTAGGGACCCCCTCTTTGATTAGGGAAAGTCTATCCAGGTTAGACATTTTATCCCATGCAACTGAAGGTGAATCTCCGACGAACGTATTAGAGCGGAGGAGACGGAAGGAGTAAGGGAAAAGTAAGAGTCCTTCAACGGTAATAATGCATATTAGAGGACTTAACTCTCCCTCACTCAATGATCCATCTGAAATCTCTGCGGATTGGCTAAAGTAGTTCATCACTATTTAATTTCAGGAATTCTCCCCCACAAAAGGGAAGAGATCCTAACTCCTCAATTGTTGAAGAGCGATCTCGTGTCTCCGATTTTTCGTTGTTTCCCTGCATTCAGCTCTTACCCACACAGACTTAAACATCATAGGGTTTCCTGAGATCTCAATCCTAGGTCCCCTGACCTTTGCTCTTTTCAAGCAGATTTCTTTTAGAGTTAGCTCGTGAGGTCTAGTCGATAGATTCATTGTCCCAGATCGGTCTACAACTCGATGCGAGATCTTACCTCTTCGTAATTAATAAAATTTTGTAATGTGTTTGAGGAAAAGACGGCTCGATATATAGTTCCCCGTCAGAATTTGAATCCAATGAATTTAATTATAAGATATTGACTTATTTGATGTTTCACGTCTAAGTATAAATCATCCTAATCTTTTCATTCATTAGAAAGTTCTCAGTATCTCTTTAACTTCTAAAATAAACTCTTATTGTTTGTCAAGCGGAGAAAAGAAAGATATTCATCAAATATCCTCCTAAATATTTGTTGCACGCCGCAAAACTTAAGTAAATTATATTCTGCTTTGCAATAAAGTTATAAAAAGATTATTGTCAAGTATTTTTTTCTCTTTTAATTTGAAGTGAGTGTCTCTTTTGAGATATTGACTCTGCAGATAGCGTAAATAAAAATATATAAATTTAAATATCTCGTTTGAAGTATTATCTTCATTATAGACGAGGGTACAGAGTTTTATCTTTTTTTTTACTTTTAAAAAAATCTTCAAAAGAAAAGACTCAGATCTTATTTATACGTACGTATCCATCTTTTTAATTTCTGATATTAAATCTTGTGAGTCATATTCTTGAGCCTCAACATAATCTACACCTATCAACTCATTCCAAACGGGGAGGGGATCTCTCTACTCTCAGTCTCTCACTCCCATCACATGGACGTACTCATGCGTGTAGTGTGGTATGCATGTACACGTACACAAACACATGCAATCAACGCGCATAGACATGCACACCCACACAAGTCACTCTTTCTTACACACTTACTTTCGAAATTTTTATAAATAAATTATTATTAAATATAATTTTATAAAAAATCACTCTTACAAATATATTAGTATGCATACTAATGAATAAATTTATATTATATAAATATGTCATTTTTATTTACAAATATATCAATTTTTATTTAAAATTATAAAAATAATCAAGTTTAGATGACCTCACATGGTATTTATATATTATTTAATTTTATGCGGTGATATTTATGTTGATATATTTTAAAAATAAATATTTTATAAAATTATTTTTAATAACAATTTATTTATAAAAATATCTTATTTTTTATGGTGAAAATTTTAACACATAAATATTTGAGTTTATATGGAGTGTGAGAGACTTAAATTTAAATCTAATAACATTTAAACTTTTATAGTGAAAATCCTAACACGATCATATTTGAGTTTACTCGAGAGATCTAGATCTGAATTCAAATCTAAGGACACTTAACTTACCCATCACATAGTACATATTCATGCATATATACAAAATTTACGTAAACATATATAGTTAAACACACGTACTCGTGAATCATCCACCTGGATGAACTCAAAGTCGAGATCCGCGTTGTTGCCAGATAAGCGACTAACTAGTGGAGGGGGTGCCGACCTCTACTAGGGTGGGGGAGGCTTGTAAGGGGTGCCGCGCCAAGGAGAGGGGGAAAGGGGAGCTATAGCCTATAGGTGGTCGAAGCACCCCCTCGGATAGCAGTTGCACCCACTTGGAGACAGTGGCCACCTCTGATGCGAGATGGACCTCCACCAACTGTCGTGGGACGAGCTTCTTGTCGGAGAAGAACCGACGAAGGGGGGCTAAAGAGAGAGAGATCGATATTGGGAGAGTTCTTTGAAAATACTCATATTTATAGGGGTATAATTGTAATATCCCCAATGACAGTAATAGCGTCCTAATTAAACAGGAACCGGCAAGGGGAACGGGACCTCGCAATGTTGGGCGATTACGAAGCAACCCCGAACACGGTTCCGAGTTCTGACAGTTTCCAGATATTATTCGAAGTGCAAAACAAAGATTCTGTAAAAATCTGGGTGTCATCTTTGTTTCTTAAAAAGAACGTATATTTCTTGTATGAATAATACTTGCTGCACGCTATTTTTATTTATTTATTTTTCACTATTTTTTTCTTGGATGGAGTAGATAGATTGCTCCGTTATTTCTTAGGTACCCTTTGATAACACAATTGACACTGTTTTCAGAGTGTTAATCTTCTGACAACCATTAAGCTCTATCAAATGAAATGATATGTATTAATTTTCGAGCAATCAAAAAAAAAGTGAGAAGAGAGATAATAAGACACAAAGTTGACTTCATCCAATAATCCTCAAAAACATACGTAAAGAAGATTTTTGAGATTATACATCGTTACAAATCTTCTCTGTGTCTGTCATATGTACGGTAAACTACTTTTGTCGAGAATGAAAAAGTAATGGCCATTGTCAAACGCGGCCTTATAAATAAATTGATTGTAAGGTGAAGGATTATGAGATTTTCTTTTTGGTGCAAGCGTTAACACGCTAATTATAACTTGATTTTTAATGATCATGTTAGTTGTGTTTTTATGCATGGGGGCACTTATATAATGATGTTTTATTGAGACTATTATTATTATTTAAGGGACATTTATCCTATTTTAGTAAATTAAAACCGTGGGAAACATCTAACAAGCGATGCATAATTTTAGAAAAGCCTACTCACAAGTTGGATATTGACGAAAAAAATGAGATAATTTTATATTTGGAGAAATCAAATTACAAGACATTAGTGTAAAATTCGTTATAGATTGCTTTCCGGTAAAACATTGTCAAGCACCATTGAAGAAATTTTTGTTTTTATAATTATATGACTCTTATTATTTTTCATATTTATGTCGCCCAAAATTATGTACAAATAGAAATGTCACAAATGTACATTTTTTCCTCCAAGACTTCAAGTCGAGTCAAGAGTAGAAAACTATTATAAGTCCACAAACTTTGACGTTATCTTTGCTAAAATTGGTGGCCTTGATTATACTTAGGGGTGTAAACGGATTCACTAGATCCGCAAACCCGATCCGAATCCAAATCGGATTCGGAGCAGCTCATTTGATCCGATACGGGCTCCTACGTGGATCAGGGGCGAATTTTTTTGACCCGAAATCTTTGATTTCGGATCAGTATATCGGGGCGCCATAAAGCCTTCACTGTCGGGGCGAGCACAGCCTCCTCCGAGTCTCCGACCTCCCTGCCCCGACACCACCGCTACCCTTCTGCTCCTCTCTCTAGGGTTTCAGCAGCGCCGCAGCGGCATCTCGACGACGACGATCTCCTTCGCCACCTGCGACCCCGGCGGCATCGATCTCTTCGGCCACCCGCGACGGCGACGTTCTCTACAATCGGCGATCCTCTTTCTTTCCTCTCTTTCTCTCCCGTCTACCCTCTAGGGTTTCTGCTGAGTCGGCGATGTTCCTGCTTGGTCCCGACGATAGCCATGCACTGCGGTGATCTCGACACTAACGAAGGCGATCTGGGTATGCTCTCTCTCGCCATTTCTCTTCAACGCTCCGGAACCATCTCTTTACTCTCTCTCCCAAATCTTCCTTGCTTGTGTCTCCCACCTCTACATAAGGCCTTCCACTTTCTTTTCACATTGATTTTTTAGTAAAAGGTTAGATCCATAATCCCTATAACTATTTGCAGCTCTCCAAATGTGACTTTAGATTTCGATTTGATTAAACAAAATATGTATTATGTAGTAGAAGTGTAAAAAAATGATTTTTCATATAATCTTATTTTCCTACGGCATTTTCAAATGCTGCCAAATTTTTTTACAGCATTTTCACATTTCCAAAGTGGGTATATTATTTTTTTCTTTCGTTGGGATGTATATTATTTCAGTTTCTGTTTTGGGTTTTAGAAGGTGGAGGGTTTGGTGTCAGGTTTTGTGGTTTTATTCTAACTTTCTTCTGATGATGTTTTTTCTCAGATTGTAGATAACTGCAATCGGTCAAAGTGTCACAAGTGGCATCTCTATCCATCTCATACAAGTATATGTTTTGACTTTCTGCTGTGTGTTGAAAGCCCACTATTTGCCACCTTCATCTAAAGGGGATCAAGAATCCTTGTCCACGAAGACAATTAACTATGAGTGAAAAGGATATACATATTGAATCAAAGTTGAATGTATGTGTTTTAATGAGTTATTCTAAGTGACAAGGTAAGAAACCAACTAACCACATTCGCCCTGTTTTTTCACTGGACCAATAGCTCTCAAATCTTGCCAGTTGATTGAGGCTTGCTGTTTTGTTGCCTTCTTAATTGGTATTGCAGCTCCTCTTCATGGATTTGTATTTTGGTTTGATGTTGATTTCAATGGGCCTGCCATTTTTGCAAAATATGATGAAGTCCTCGGTCTGTTTACTGCACCTGAGGATGCTCCAACACATTGGCAACAGGTAACACTTGGACCTTCTTGTTATCATAATTTTTATCCAATCATTTAGTGTCTCACTTGATCCAAATGTTTCTCATTCTACAACAGGTGAATATTTTGAGGACAGAAAAATTCTGGAGATTTTCAGTGTTTCAATCCTACAGTACTAGTTGTTGCAAGAAAATAAGGTTGAGTCCTTCTTATTCAGTTAAAATGCTTTCTTACATATATATTTGTCCATTGGAGCTTGATATTGAACATGCTATTTAAGGAGCTAAGTCAAACTTCTGTTGTGTACCATTTATTTGCTTATACGACTGCATATGTTGTTCATCTGTATACATGCATGGTTAGAAAATTGGCATATAATTGAGATGCACATAGGACTACATTTGTACAACATTGTCATGCATGACCCAGTGGTATATTAAATGGTACGCTGAGAGAAGGACAGATTATGTCTGTCTGGAAACCCACATCATGCGTAGAGGCTGGTCCTCCGCCAAGTACCATGGGCCAATTGTGTGTCTAGGTTCTATCGTTCCTTTCTTCAGTCTAAACTCATGCATATATCATTCCTAACAAGAATTCTAGTGCTCTAGACAATGTGGTCAGAGTGTTCGATCGATAAAGGAATGTTGTGGATAGAATGAGTGCCATTTTTTCTCTTTAGCTGTGAAACACAAAAAAAAAAAATAAGATGTACCTTGCATTCCTCCAACAACAAATAATTTGCAAGCAGTTGCCCCTATTCTCTCAATTATCTGAAATGGGCCATAATATTTTGCACTGAGTTTGTGATTATATCTGTGCACCACAGAATGCTGTCAATATGTATGTGAGTATGTATATTATATATATCTGTATGCATGTTTTTAGGACAAATATGAAATGCATACCCATTTTAATGGATACAAACACCAGTACAGGATCATGCAGGGACATGTTCATAAATTCCAGAGTGTGGAACAATAGTTGTTGAGTATTTCAATTTACGCTGAACTGAAGTAATGCAAATAGTCAATAAGCAAAGCTGGGAAAATATGAGATCATTATGTTAGAGAGATCTATATGATGGTCTTGTTTGCAATTGTAGCAAAGTTAGCATGGACTTGACCCACTCTGTATGGCATCGGATTGGTTGGGTTGACCTAGAACCATGTTATATCCTCTTGCAGAAGAAAATAGAACTTGATCCAAATTTACTTTAGTAGGGTACAAACACTTGTGGCTGTCAATGACAGTCATTTCTCTTGTCTAAGGAGGTATAAATTTTAAATTCTGAAATTGCTTTGGCTTTTGTCATGTATATTTGTGTATTACTTTTGATATATTAATTTTGATATATTATTAGTTTTAGTGCTAATATTGTTGATGTATAGAGTATTATATTGTAATTGATATAGGAGAAACATTTCTGCCCGCAACTCGGGCTACTAATGATTCAGGTTTGATCTGGGGTGGGTGGGTTTACTCTTAGTATTAAAAAAGGGGCTCAAGTTTGTATAATTGTATTATATTGTTTCCTATCTAGTGGCTGGTAAAACAAATGCCTTAGCATCTGAATTTTTTTGTCTGTCACATTGAAATGCATTACATTTGTTATGCACATTCATGCATGACCCTATTCTCCACCACTATTTCTATTGCTGTTATTGCTATCATACATATGAAGGAACAACAGAAATGACTGTCTAAACAATGAAGATGAATGTCTCAGAATTGATGGGGTTCTAGTTTTCAGTTAACTGACAGTATAAAATGATGTCTAAGTCATCAAATGTCAGGAGGACAGTTTTAATGTAAAAAATTCAATGGTGAGGATATATTCAGCATGTAATACCTAGTGGTGTAAATCAAATTCATGCTAGGGGTTATGATATCTTTGTGAAGCTTCCTCACGTGCTTAACTGCATTTATCTAGGCAAATGATACCCAAATTTTTTTTGGCTTCAGCAAGCATGATTGTTCCAGAATATATGTGATGTTTCATTATCCTTTTTCAAAACAATGAATCCTAGTCTTGGTCCAGTAGATAACATGTTCTCTGCGGCTCATTTTGCCCTTGATAAAAACTGATGTTCTAAATTAAGGGAATTTAATTGTTGTAGCATGGCAACTGGGATATTCATGTAAACAACTGTGTGGATTTTTGCCATTTTTTATTTCTTCAGTTGGGTTATAACAATGATTCTCTGTGCAGAGCTTTTTAAGGACAATTGCTGGGTTTAAGTTGCATTTGAGGACACATATTGGAGTAAAGCCAAAGAATCCAGTTAATAGCTTTTGTAGCAACTAAGATTTAGCAGTAATCACTCTATTTGTTGACTAGTCATCTCTCATCTCAACACCATATTTTTCTCACAATCCAAATCGTTTAGATAGGGGAAAAACTGGCAGACGGTTGTCCCAAACTGTTGGCGAGTTGGTATGATCAACGTGTAAGTGATTCATCAGTTCTTCATTATGCTCCTTCAACTGATTATCTTATGTCAATATCATACATCATTACTTTCAGTAATCTTTGTTCGATTTTACTATTTGTATATGTAGAAATTGATGATCCCCTCGGACACTCAGGAAAAGAATCTCCAGAACTGTAATGCTGCATTAGAAATTGAAAGAGACGTGTTATGATGGCTCATAGCTTCCTCTGTTGCATACTTGCATGTTATCGATTAGTCTATTGGTGATTCAACTGTTATAGAATTTATTGTGCTTCCGAAGATCTGGATGATATGGGGGACCATGCATGTGCTGGTAATAACAATAAAAAAAGAGTGAGCTAGAATGGGTGCCTGATTCAACTTTGTTTTGATTTTTTTTGGGAGGTCTTGATTCCGTTGAGTATGTTGTACGGAAAGAGACAATGTGCTTATCAACAAAGGAATCGATGTTTTTGCAGATCGATCTTCGGGACAAGGAAGCACTGGAGAAAGTCTTTGCTTCTACAAAGTAAGTCTTTCTTCTGTGATGGTTACTTCATTCTTAAGTTGTGCATTAACGTGGGGGTTGCTTCTTAACCCACTTGACTTTGTCATTCTAATTGCAATATCTACTGATGCACATTGAGCTATATGCCCTGTTAGCATATTAAGATACCCACAAACAGTGTCTTTTAGAAATAAAATAATTGCTTAATCTATCTCATCTATCTAACTCCACCCACTCACTTGAGTTTTTCATTGACACTATTACTCTTGCCATCCGTTAATGCTTCTCCAGACGATTGTTGACAGTGATCATAATATATTTCTAAGTTCTATGTGCTTCAATGAATGCGTATGTCAATGTTGTCAAAAAATGCTTACCATGACTGTAAGCATGGCATACTAGTTACTTACTACAGTGATTAGGCTTCTTTTGTCAGTTAACCCTTTCATCTTAGTTTTTGAAGTTTGTTCAGTGACTTTTCCTTATCTTGGAAAATAAGAAGGAGCCATGTGCAATTGTGCATTCAATTTTATATTTCCTTGTTTAGAGAAAAATATTACAAGGAATATTTTCTTGAATAATTGTTGCTCAGTGAAAGTTGATGTACAATACAAACATGAACTTTCATGCCACTTCCATATCTGCTTTAAATATAAGGCAAGATCTTTTCAAATTCAAAGCAGCACTGCTCTCTCATCCGGTTACTCGGCCAGAAGTTCTCTATTGGAGGTTAAAATTTCATGTTGGAAGCCAACTCACCCTGCAAACTTTATAGCCAGTGTTCTGATTTTCTTGGGTAGGAAATTTTATTTATATGATGGAATGAGATCAACATCATGATAAGTGATCTTGATAAACATCTAGATGTGGTATATTTTTTATAACTAAGATTCCAGAGCAAAAGGTCTTTGCAAAGAAATAATGCATCCATGATTCAGGGAATCCATTAAGATACTACAGGCGGAAGAAAGTTTTGCTTGTGGAAAATTTCACAGAATAAGTTGCAGAACTAAATATGTCCGGAGGCTTTAATGTTGTTATTTATGTATTTATCTTATGTATTTATCTAAATAAGTAAGCTCAGATTATTCCTTTTCACTCCAAGCCAAATTACAAAGACAAATGGTTAATCTTTCCACTGTCGGTTTCTGGTTACGTAGATATTTGATGAACCAAATGCACCAGGATCTATATTTTTGTTTCATTGTTCAGAAATTGATTGAATGTGAGTAATTAATCTTGTCAAGATAAGTTTGAAGATAATATACAGTCAATCTAGATTTTACCTTATAGATGAGCTCTGCTGAATAAATTTTAATTTTCTGTTGCTAAAGGTCTGACATCAGATTCATCAAGCTGGATACCATGTTGATGCTCACACAACAGAGAAAACTTGAAAAGAAGGTGAAGCACTCTGTTCACTTCATAAGAGTGGAAGCCTCAGCTTCTCACTTAGAGCCTCTGGAGGAGAATGGGCATCACAGTCCTTGTCCATATACAGTCAATCTAGATTTTCGGATCCTCTGGTTTCATCAATTTGTATATATGTGTTGTTTTCGGATCCTCTGGTTTCATTGCCTATACAAAATTTTAAGTGTGTTCTGTTCAGGAATTTGTATGTGTTGTTTTCGGATCCATTTCAAGTGTGCTCTGTTCAGCAATTTGTATGTGTTATTTTCGGATCCATTTCAGGCATGTAAATTTGGATCTATCTTACATGATATAAAAATTAGGATTTCGGATCAGATCCGAATCCGAAAGTTAAAGTTCGGATTCGGGTCAGATCCGGATCCGAAAATATTGTTTCATTCTAAATCTGTGTCGATTCGGATCTTAGCTTATCGGATCCGGATTCGGATCATGATGGATCCGACTCGGATCCGATCCATTGACACTCCTAATTATACTCTTTTCGTTGTGAGTTTCATACTGACAAAAACCCTAATGTTTACCGCCAATTGGTGGAATAACTCTACTATTACATAAAATTTCGAAGGAAACTAGAATGAGATAATCGTTCTCACATATTCTCGGTCATTTGATGTGCAAATGAGAAGATAAAAAAATTACTTATTTAAACAACGCTTTATGAATCTAGCAAAAAAATAGGGGCATTGATCTAATTATTTTTCATATTTATGTTGCCCAAAATGATGTACAAGTAGAAAAGCCACAAATGTACATTTTTTGCTCCAAGACTTCAAGTCAAATCAAGAGTAAAAACTGTTATAATTCCACAAACTTTAGCGTATCTTTGCTAAAATTGGTGGCTTTGATTATATTCTTTTCGTTCTAAATGTGAGTTTCACACTCACACTCACAGTAACCCTAATATTTACCGTCAATTGGTGGAACGACCCTACCATTATCAGAAATTCTAAAGGAAACTAGAATGAGATAACCATTTTCACATGTTCTATGTCATTTGATGTGCAAATGGGAAGATAAAAAATTTACTTAATTAAACAAAATTTTGTGAATCTAGAAAAAAATAGGGGCATTCATCCAATTATAAAAATAAAAAATTAAAAAAAAATTTCAACAAAAGCGGGCATTGAATCCCTTGATTATACTCTTTTCATTCTAAATGTGAGTTTCACACTCACGGTAACTCTAATGTTTACCGTCAATTGGTGGAACGACCATACCATTAATGAAAATTCCAAAGAAAATTAGAATGAGATAACGATTCTCACATATTCTAGGTCATTTGATGTGCAAATGGGAAGATAAAAAAATTACTCAATTAAACAAAGTTTTGTGAATCTAGAAAAAATAGGGACATTGATCCAATTATGAAAATAGAAAATTAAAAAAAACTTTCAACAAAAGTGGGGCATTGATTATACTCTTTTAATAAAGGAAACTAGAATGAGATAAAAACGGTTCACACATATTCTAAGTCATTTGATGTGCAAATAGGAACATAAAAAAATTACTTAATTAAACCAGGGTTTGCCGTCCCGCCCCGACCCGCACTGACCCGCACGACCCGACCCGACCCAGGCAGGCGCCGGGTCGCACGGGCCGTGGGTCGTGGACGGGACGGACCGACCCGCTCTGTCCCGTGCGTCTCGCCACGTACCGGTGCGGTGCGAGGCGGGACCCGGCTCGGTACGAGCGGGTCGGGGCGCCGGAGGTGGGAGAGGGGGGCGGTGGGGGGCCGCAGCAGGAGGCGGTGGGGGGCCGCAGCAGGAGGGGGAGATGGGACCGTGGGAGAGGTGGGGGGGCGGTGGTGGCCGCCGGAGGTGGGAGAGGGGGGCGGTGGGGGGCCGCAGCAGGAGGGGGAGGGGGAGGTTGGACCGTGGGAGAGGTGGGGTGGGCGGTGGTGGCCGCCGGAGGTGGGAGAGGGGGGCGGTGGGGGGCCGCAGCAGGAGGGGGCGGGGGGGCGCCGGAGGTGGGAGAGGGGGTGGTGGGGGGCCGCAGGAGGTGGGAGAGGGAGGGGGCGGTGGGGGCGGGGGGGAGCGATCTCGGTGGTGGGGCCGCCGGAGGTTGGGGGCGGTGGGGGAGGGGGGAGAGGTGGGGGGGCGGTGGTGGCCGCCGGAGGTGGGAGAGGGGGGCGGTGGGGGGCCGCAGCAGGAGGGGGCGGGGGGCGCCGGAGGTGGGAGAGGGGGGCGGGGGGCGCTAGAGGGCCGCAGCAGGAGGGGGGCGGTGGGGGGCCGCAGCATGAGGGGGGCGGGGGGGCGCCGGAGGTGGGAGAGGCGTCGGAGGGCCGCAGCAGGAGGGGGCGGGGGGCGCCGGAGGTGGGAGAGGCACCGGGGCGGACCGAGTCGCAGTGCGACCCGCCCGACCCGACCCGTCCCGCTCAGAGACCGGGTCGGCCGGGTCGGCAAACCCTGAATTAAACAAAGTTTTGTGAATCTAGAAAAAAAATAGGGGCATTGATCCAATTATGAAAATAAAAAATTAAAAAAAAATCTTTCAGAGAAAGAGGGAATTGATTACACTCTTTTCATTCTAAATATGAGTTTCACACTCACGGTAACCCTCATGTTTACCGTCAATTGATGGAACGATCTTACTATTACTGAAAATTCCAAAGGAAATTAGAATGAGATAATGGTCACAGATTCTAGGTCATTTGATGTGCGAATGGGAAGATAAAAAATTTACTTAATTAAAGTATTAAACAAAGTTTTGTGAATCTATGAAAAAAATAGGGGCATTGATCCAATTATGAAAATAGATAATTAAAAAAGTATTTCAGAGAAAGAGGGCATTGATTACACTCTTTTCGTTATAAATGTGAATTTCACACACGATAACCTTAATGTTTACCGTCAATTGATGGAACGACCCAACCATTATTGAAAATTTCAAAGGAAACTAGAATGAGATAACGGTTCTCGCAGATTCTAAGTCGTTTGGTGTGCAAATGAGAAGATAAAAAAATTACTTAATTAAACAAAATTGTATGAATCTACGAAAAAATAGGGACATTGATCTAATTATGAAAATTAAAAATTAAAAAAAGGTCATTCAGATTTCAGAGAGAAGACATTCATTATACTCTTTTTTGTTTTAAACGTGAGTTTCACACTCACGATAACTTTAATGTTTATCGTCAATCGATGAAATGACCGTACCATTATCAAAAATTTCAAAGGAAACTAGAATGAGATAACAGTTTTCCATATTCTAGATCATTTGATGTGCAAATGAGAAGAAAGAAAGTTTACTTAATTAAACAAAGTTTCGTGAATCTAGGAAAAAATAAGAGCATTGATCCAATTATGAAAATAAAAAATTAAAAAATTCATTCAGAGAAAGAGGGCATTGAATCATTGATTATACTCTTTTCGTTTTAAACGTGAGTTTCACACTCACGATAACCATAATATTTACTATCAATTGATGGAATGACCCTACCATTATCACAAATTTCAAAAGAAACTAGAATGAGAAGATGAAAATTTTACTTAACTAAACAAAGTTTTTAGTGAATCTAGGAAAAAAACAGGGGCATTGATCCAATTATGAAAATGGAAAAATCTTTCAATGAAAGAAGAGAGGGCCCAACCGGGTTCGAACCGGTGACCTCTTGATCTGCAGTCAAATGCTCTACCACTGAGCTATGGACCCTTGCGTGAGGTGTTACAAAAACAGATAATAACAGTGTATGTTCATATCGAGAGGACCGCAGAACCGAGCCAAGATGTAAATTACAAAATGAATTGATCGGAATGAAGCACCGTACGCTTCACTGCATCCAAGGTGTCTCCTTTGAAAATGGCTTCTAAACTAGATTCAGTCAGTCAGACGCTTAGATTTTCTTCAAATCCAGACCCATTCAAAAGTTTTTACAGATGAAAAAGGGATTAGATGTGATTCCCAACTTTTCAGATGCAACCCTCTTCTTCAAACCAACACAAAAAGCAACATTTCCAGTTTTTCAAGCGATCTAGAACTAGAAGTTAGATTCCCTATAAAAGTCTGGGTGTGAGCACCTTTCCTGAAAATCTAAACCCAACCTCGAAGAACCTTACTTTCATGGATCCTAACCAATGGCATGCATAAACTTCTTAAATTCAGGAGCTTGGAGTTTACTTACAGCCCACGCCCATTTAAAAGTTCTTAGAAATGGAAAAAAGGGTAAATCCTAATTCCATCTTTTCAAATTCAAGCACTCTTCTTCAATTGGACCGAAAAAGTAACAATTTCAAATATTCCTGCAGTCCAAAAAAAGGTTAAATACACTGAAAATCTGGGTGCTGTCAATTTTTTGACATCAACCACCATGAAGAACCAAATGTTCATGAATTCTAACGAAGAATGGGAGGTATGTCAGATCAGTTACCTTATGATCAGAGTTCCCAACTTCAATGATCTGGCTAACGTCCCTGGCAGGTGATACCGGCTATTGGTTATATCTGACACCAACAGATTCAGCAGAAAACCCGAGTAGAATATATTAATAACCAAATGCAGAAAAACAAACCCATAGGGAAGATAGAATGGCTATAAAATACACTCAGACTAGTTCACCAAATATTCTTAAACATCCGCATGCAGAGCCAGGATAGAGCATGTTGCTAGAAGCAATGCATTTTATCTGTGATTAATTTTCATTAATCAGTAGAAGTTTGAAAATGGCATGCATCACGCTTACCCATCAGCATCCTGTATACATTCTAATCGGATACAGTGACAAAGGAAAGGACATTCAAGGACTCAAAAGAAATGTCCTAACAAAGGAAAATGGCAGGTGAATAAAAGAAAAAAAATACATAAAATGCTTGCAACAAGAAATAGCAAAACATACCATACAAAGAGACATTCATCGGCATCTAATTAATAAGGAGTCTGATCAAGCGACCAGATCAGGTATGCCCGATCCCAAACTGGATCAGATTGGGCAACCTAACGGAACTTATTTTTGAAAATACAATTAAAAGTATTTTTGTAAATATGATATATTTCTGAAATAAAAGATATTCTATGAATTAAAAAGTATTCATTGAATTATTAAAAAATACATGGAAAATATGAGTGTTTCTATATAATTCTGCAACATCTACTCCAACACAGTTAGTCAAAGATAGGCAGACCACAGCCAATTTGATCCGATTCAACTCAAAAAAAGACTACTCCCAATTGATTTTTCTTCTTCCAGTTTTCTGTCTATTAGGATCAGTTTTACAGCTAAAGGCTATTAGGATCAGTTTTACAGCTAAAGGCAGATCGACCACTGCTGATCCCAATCTGAATCAATTGACCCTGCATTCAGTGCCAATCAATGTCCTAGGAATAGCATAGAAGGTGAAAAGAGAAAATCAGAAAAGAATACCTAAAATGCATGCAGAAACAGTAGGCATTACCTAAAATGCATCCATACTTACGAGCACCAGGGTCTTTAAGCCCCGCTTTGTCTTGGGATTAAAGATAACCCGATTAAATTTAAGTGGATTTACTTTATCCACTTTTATGCTTTGACATGGCACTGGATTAAATTATCCCACCTGTGGAGGTGGGATAGGTTAATCCGACTTAAGTCAGATTAAGTTACTTTTAAGCAGGTTATCTAAATCTGCTCCCGCCAAAGCAAAATGACTTAGTTTGGGCTAAAATGGAGATAATATTGAGATAAGTCCCAAACAAAGCGGAGCTAAGTGTACTTCATTGATGTTTGGACTTTGCAACCATCAAAAGGATGATAATCACCTGTGGGTAAGCAAAAGACCCAATAAACCTGCGGATCACTGTATATGACCATATTTTACTTTCCTAAAAAGTCCAGAACAGAATAATCTTAGTAAAGTAGCATTTCCTTCATCATTTTTCCCAGACAATTAAGATTGTCCACACCAATGCACATGATCAATTCACAAATGGATAATTTTGCACGATGGCTGACTTTGAGTGTCCTTACCAGTATCAACCAAAGAATCTACAGAAGATCTCATACCATCTGTCAAAGATCCCGCAGCCAATCAATCCCTCTAATATCCTTGCTGTATCCACCCACATGGTTACCTTCCCGTAAGGCCACCTTAATATGGCATGTATTGCTATGTAACACCATTATTTATACATCAATATTGCAGAGGCCGGGGACACAAGCAGGCACAGTCTCTTCTCTCAATTCTTCTTCCACCTTATATGGTATCAGAGGCAGCAGGGTCTCCTTCTGCTCCCATGGATTCCAAGGTCTCGTCCACCACTCTACCCCGTTCAAACGATCCCCTCACCAATCATTCCTCACCCCTCCACCCTCTTCCTGCTCATCACCTCCTCACCACAAAACTCACCACCAGGAACTGCGTTCTTTGCAAAACTCAAACCTCCCCCATCCTCAATGTAATCGGCTCTGTGGTCACATCGATGACCCCAACCCCTTCCCTCCATCCACCAGTCCCGAGTACGAAGAATGGGAGTTCAGGGATCAACAGCTTCTTAGTATCCTCGTGGCCTCCTTGTCCGATGATGTCCTTCCCATCATCGTTGGTCTGTCCACTGCCTCTGAAGTTTGGTCTTTCCTTCACATTGCTTTTGGCTCTCCTTCTCACGCCCACCTTGTACAGGTGCACATGCAACTCCAAGGTCTCAAGAAAGGAGATCTCTCTGTTGCTGCACATCTCCAACAAGCCAGTCATAGCCGACGAACTTACCCCTGCTGGGCGTGCTCTTCCCTCAGAGAAGTTTAATGCTATCATCTTCCACAATCTCAGGGCCGAGTACACTGCCATAGTGGAAGCTATTGCGAGTTGCAAAAACCCTGTTAGTTTCTTTGAACTTCATAGCTGCCTTCTTAGTGCTGAGATCCATTTTGTCTGAACTCCATGCCCCTACTCCTACTGACTCCATTCCACCTGCTGCCAACGCCGCCCACTCATCCACTGGTCGCAATGGGTGTGGCTCTCATTCTTCTGCACACTAGTGTGCTTCAATTCCTGCTGCCCACAACAATAGTGAGCAGCGCCCTAAGCACAAGTGCCAAATCTGTCACAGGTTAGGCCACCGTGCTGATCGCTGCTATGATCGCTACAATGGCATTGGTGCTTCCTCTTCTCGACAACACCAGTCTGCTAACGTGAAGCTGCTACCCACACCCCTAGACGCACCACACACTCCGACTTCTGCTGCTACAGAGTCTGGGTACCCCGACACCGACGCTACACTCCACGTCATAAGCACCTTCCGTGATCTCTCTCTGGCCAAGGACTATCTTGGCCAGGAGCATTTGCACGTCGATAATGTCACAGGTTTACCTATTTGTCATGTGGGATCCACATCTCTCTCTGCTCCCTCCAGACCTCTCCATCTTCACAATATCCTTCACATTCCTCAAATCGCCAAGAATCACATTTCTATTCAACAATTTTGCAAAGATAACAACTATTTCTTTGAATTTCATCCCTCCCATTTACTTGTGAAGGATGCTCCATCGAAGACCATCCTCCTCTGCAGCACCAGTGATACTGGCCTTTATCGTCTCTCCCCCCCTCTGCTGCACCTCACGCCTTCGTAGCCAACACTACTTTCTTCGAACAATGGCATGCTTGACTCGGTCATTTGCATGAAAAGGCTCTTCGTTGTTTTGTTCGCAATCAGTCCCTCCCCTGCCCCTCTACTACAAAAATCCCCAACAAGCTATGTAAGGCATGTTGCCCCGGCAAGTTGCAGAAGTTCCCTCTTCTTCCCACCCGCAACTCGGAGCATTGCTCCTCTCTCCCATCTTTACATGGATGTTTGGGGGCATGTTGTTTCATCTGCTAATGGATATCGCTATTTTCTCCTTATTGTTGATGACTTCACAAAGTTTATGTGGGTATATCCTCTTGCCCTTCGCTCTGCTGTAACCCCCATCTTTCTACAATTTCAAACACTGATTGGGGAGCTGAATTTCAGTCTGGCTGGCCTCCCATCTCTCCAAACGTGGCATCTGCCATCGCATAGTCTGTCCACATACGCATGAACAAAATGGGGCTGTTGAACGTTGTATACGGCACGTAGTTGACACGGCATTATCCATGCCCCTCACTTACTGGTCCTTTGCCGTCCTCTCTGCCATGTATGTTATAAACCCCCTCCCCTCCTCTACGCTCTATGGTGCGTCTCCCTTTAAGACTTTTTCATGAATCCCCTCATATCAGTTCCTCCGCATCCTTGGCTGCCAAGCCTATCCTCTTCTCCAAGCTTATCAAACTCACAAGTTTTCATATCGCACCGCTCCTTGATCATTCCTCAGTTATAGCCCTCATCATCATGCCTACATATGACTCGATCATGAGACCGGCCTAGTCTATCATGCACGTCATGTTCGTTTTGATAAAACCATTTTTCCCTGTGCCACCCGCGCTACGACACCTACCCCGTCCATCTCACCACCCAACTTTGTTCCTATCCCCATATCTTTGACGTCCTCAGCTTCACATCCATCTCATACGCCCACAGTGCCCACTCCACCTCCCATCGGCCATCACCACCTACCCAATGTGCTGAACCAGCATCCTCCGGCTCCCTAGAAAACGCTGCCTCTCCCACCCCTCCACCATCTCCTCCCCCCGCCGCACCCATCCTATGCAACTTCGCCAACACCCTCAGCCTTCTTTCAAGAAACTCTACAATCAGCCATCACCCAATCCCATGCTCAGCAACCTCTGTCCTATTCCTGATCCGACGTGTTTTACGGAAGCAAATCATCACCCGCATTGGCAGGCTGACATGGTCGACGAGAGCAATGCCCTTCTCCACCATGGTACCTGGCACCTTGTGCCTCGTCAGCCACATATGAATGTTGTTGGGTGCAAGCGGTTATTTCACACCAAACAGGCACCAGATGGTTCCTTCTCTCTCCATAAGGCTAGCCTTGTTGCCAAAGGTTTTAGTGAACAAGAGAGCATCGACTACTTTGATATGTTCACCCCCGTTGTCCGTCCGACGACGATCCGGATCGTCCTATACATGGCTGTCCATCGGAAATGGCATGTTCATCAACTGGATAATAACAATGCCTTCCTTAATGGACATCTTAAGGAGGAAGTCTATATGACGCAGCCACCTGTGTTCATGGACCCCTGTTCTTCTGACCATACTTGCTCCATACTCAGATCCCTCTATGGGTTGAAACAAGCCCCGCAGGCTTGGTTCATTCGCCTCAGTAACTTCCTCCGAGAACTTGGCTTTCGCGATGCCAAAATAGATGCAAGTCTCTTAATCTACATGAATGGTGTCGACACCATATATTTCCTAGTCTATGTTGATGGCATACTCGTCACGAGCAACAATATGTTTCTACTTCGACATAGCATCAGTCAACTGGGCTCTCAATTCTCTCTGAAGGACATGGTGCTGCTCCACTATTTCCTTGGTATTGAGAAACTCTACCAACCCAATGGCATCCTCCTCCCACAACAACGATATATTCTACGTTCTCCAACGTGCCAGCATGCTTGACTCCAAAGGGCTTCTCAATCCCTGCACCACCTCGCCCAGTCCATCACAACATAGTGGACAGCCTCTCCAGGGCCTGCTTCCCTAATGTCAAACAGTCAGTGCGCTCCAATACATCACCATTACCCATCCAGATATTTCATTTGTTGTACAATGTGTTGCTCAATTTATGCAAGCTCCAACTGACACCCACTGGCAGCTCGTCAAATGCATCCTTCGTTATCTCAAGGAGACATCTCATTTGAGGTTGCAGCTCCATGGTGGACCCTCTCTGCACATTTCTACTTACTGAGATGTTCACTGGGTGGGTAACTCGGACAATCGCAAGTCCACTGGTGGCTATCTTCTCCATCTTGGTGACGATCTTGTTTCCTGGACTGCCAAGAAACAACCCACTGTCACTCATCAACTGAACCTGAGCACCGCACTGTCGCCAATGCGTCTGTGGAAATTGTCTGACTACACTCCCTCCTCACTAAATTAGGTATCGCCAATCTTCCACCCTCTACACTATGGTGCGACAACATGGGTGCCGCCTACATTGCTGCAAATCTTGCCTTTCAGGCACACACCAAGCATATCGAAATTGATCTTCATTGTGTACAAGACTTAATCAAGAATGCTGCTTAGGAGGTTCGCTACATCCTATGTAGTCATAGGCGTGAGGCGACCGAGACGACCAAGGGGTTGCCGCACGCCTCAAACACCTAGGTGATGGCCTGGGCGTTTGAGGCATTTGATGCAAAATTTTATTAAATAAATATTTATGATTTAGAAATTAAACCATACGTCTAAATATCACAAAAATACATACATAAAATCAATAACCATCTTAAATTCATTCATTCCTAAAAAAAATTGAAAGGCCTTTGCACATATGGCTTTCTAAAGATGGAAACTACCAACAATCATATGCATTTAATATGATAAAATGCAAACAATTAGAAGCACTAACACAAACTGGCAAACAAATTCAATCAAAGATGTGATTTTCTAACAATCAAAACATGTTATAATACTGTAAAATGTCCAGTCAGATTAAGCATTTACCTATGATAATATTAGAGATAGGTTAGGACACACTTATCTGGAATGATGGTTTTCTTAAAATCTTTAAAGCATCTATGATCTTGGATTGCCTTGGCCATATTTTCATCATAAGTAAAAACAAAAGCATACTGTGAGAGACAGAGTGTGGAACATAGATTGTAACGACCCAAGATCCGGATACCGGGAATGACCCGATATCATTCGAATCTTGACCCGCCACTCAAGCCTCGGAAGGGTTGTTTAGGTGTGTGGAGGTACATTGAAATTTAAAATAATGCAGGAAATAACTACAGAATTAACTATTTAAATAACATGAAATAAATTATCTTTTCAATTAACAAATTAACTATAGAGTCCAATACAGTCTACAGGGAAAGAAACATACTCTATCGTCGAGTACGCCCTCGGTTCTGGTAAACTGGCAACTACGAACCTCCGCACCTCCGAACCTCGAGGAGGAATCGCAACACCTGAAAAGAAAATGGTAAACTTCATCTCATTGGCTCAGTAGGGATATCGCGGATCCCCACCACGAAACAACGGCGGTAAACAGCAACCATAACGGAAATAACAATAACAACAGTAATAGGAGTAACAACAACAACAACAATAACGACGAGAGTAATTGATGAATCAACGTTAAGGGTTCGTGTACTAGACCTTTCTCTGCCGACCTGAATCGACGTTAATTTACATCGGAGAAGTCCGAATACCCTTGAATAATTACTAAAGACTTCTCTTTTGCCTTTACGACTCATGCCCCTAGACAGGGAGGGAATTTCTATGATCTTTCCTCGAGCGAGGGTTTAGTTATAATTTTCCCTCTCATGAGAGTTCAATTGCAATTTTCCCTTTAGTAAATAATTTATTTGCAATTTCTTGCGCAACTAAGGTGCCCCCTATGACCATTTTAATTTTTTGAATTTTTGCATTTTATAAGATTTTTGTGGGTATATACACAATTTTGAAAAAATCTAGGGTGAAAATGCAATTCTTTAGACTTAGCCTTGGACGCAGGGTTTGTCGTCCCGTCCGTCTCGATCGTCCCGGCTTTCTGTCGGGACAGGACGGGACGGTCCCGTCCCGCTCCGTCCCGTTCCATCTTGTAAGATATATATATATATATACAATATATATAATAGTATAATAAAATTTGTAGCGTAGTTGGCTAAGTCGCTTGTGTGCGTTTCTTTAATAGGTCTCCTGTTCGAATCTTACTTGCGCCTTCACATTTTGATTTTTTTAATTAAAAATCTTTAAAAAACTCAAAAAATGCATGTGAACGACGGGATTCGAACTCAAACCGCCTTTGAACAAGTGAAAACAGTTAACCAACTTACCTATTAAAAACTTTGAGTTTTAAATAATATATATAATATATAATGTGACCCGGTAGTGACCCACAGCCCGACCGTCCCGCTCAGCGCTTGGGTCGGTCCGGGTCGTGCGGGTCGGGGCGACCCGCACCGGGACGGCAAACCCTGCTTGGACGGAGACATTTCGATAAATTGGAAAATGTTTTCACATGAGCAGAAATTGAATTTCAACATGTTTTTTTCTGAATTTTCTTGAACTAGATGGACTTTTACACAATTTCGGAGAATCCGAGGTAAAAAATACAATTCCCGAACCGAACCACACGGGGACCTTTGCATGATTTTCCCGCATGAAATAAGTTGATACATTTTCAATATTCATTGAATTTCATGACTTTACACAATGTCTTTCAATAATATGATAATACAATACTTTCTTGTACACCCAAGGGAAATTTTATCAAAACATACCTTAGAAGGGTCTTTTTGTAAATAAATTGCAGGGGCTTAAATCCAACAACACTGGACAGTGAAGAAGGGGGTGCAGCCTTTTTCTTTTCCTTAGACTTAGACTTGAGTATGCTACAAGCTCTCCAAGTCTTCTTCCTTTCTCTCCTTTTCTTTTCTTCGTTCTCTTTTTTCTCTCTTGTGCTTGGCTCCTTTTATAGGGTGAGAAATAAAGCGGAGGCTAGGTGGCTCTGGTGGAAGCACCCCCTCCAGTGGAAGTCCAAGAGACAAGGTACCTCTTCCCTTTCCCACCTTCAATTTTTTTTTGATGTTTTCTTCTTTTTTTTTCGTGCGCGGACAGAAGAAACTAGGGGGGACCCGCTCCGATTGAATAAGGACCGGAGGGACCTGCTCCGATCGAATAAGGACCGGAGGGGGGTCCCCTCCGGTCAACCTCCGCCGGAGGGGGGTCCCTCCGATCGAAGACCACCTAAGACCCCCCCCCCTCCGGTACCATTGGACCGGAGGGGGGGCCCTCCAGTCAAACTCCACTGGACAGGAGGACCGGAGGGGGGTCCCTCCGATCGAAGACCACCAGAGGCCCCCTCCCCTCCGGTTTGACTCGCACAGAGGGGGGGGCCTCCGGTGCATGGGCCACGGAAGGGGGGCCCCTCCGGTGCACAGGCCACCGGAGGGGGTCCCTCCTGTGCGCCATCCACTAGAGGGGGGGTCCCCTCCGGGCTTCCCACCGCATGGAGAAGAGGAGGAAGGGGCGGAGGGGGGGTCTTGACCCCCCATGGTTATAAAGGCCCGTCCACTTGGTGAAAAAAAAATGCTGATGGTAGAGAATACTTCAGCAAGTGTAAGGCCTGCCTTTGTGGCTTTTGACATTTTTTCTACTATCCTAGCTTAGAGCACGCTCCCGTTGACTGCCAGGACGACCCAAAAAGTCGAAAAATATTTTGTTGGTGGATTCCACGCACGAGTGAACGGATTTGTACCACTTTTCGATGAAATTTCTGTGCATAAAAGTACATGTAAAATTGTAAATAGTCCTTATTTTAACGGGACTCTTACGGGGGTTCATGACGGCAACGGGCTCGCCGTTTCAAGGTCGTTCATGATAAGATCCATTTTTTCTTTCTCTCTTTCTAAAAAAAAAATCTGAAAATATCAAAAATTAGTAATAACTTTTTGAGGTCCAACGTACGGATAGACAGATAAAGCAACCCAAAATCAAGTTTCTTAATATTTATTTATTAAAATTCACCCAAATAATAACTAACAAAGATTTCTGAGAGGGAGTGCCAATTGATTTCATGCAGACAGAAAATGTGTGGAAGTTCTACAAACAATGAGAGTCCACTCTTTAAGACACATGCAAAAGTCCTTCGGACCTGATTGGGTTACTTCTTAATCATGTCCCTTTCTCTTTTCATTCCCCTTTTTCAATAAAAATCTTCGTTGCGGTTGAGTTTTCAAATCTCTCTCCAGTACCGAATAAGCAGGCAGTCCCTCTCTAGGTTTTGTCCAAACCAATGGCATAAAGTCCAGATAAAAATATTTTTAGAAAAAAAAAAGACTTCCAAGTCTTGACAAGAATTTTAAAGAGGAGAAAAATGTGCAATCCAGTAAGAGAAACTTCGTCACTGAGAAGCAAGGCATAAATTAGTAGCCAAGAGATTTGCTAGGATGCGGCCAGGGTCGTTGGTATGGCCTCGGCGTATCCCAACCTTACTAGACTGTTGGATTGGTATTAAAAAAGCAAAAAAATGTGATCCCCTGCACACGTGCTCAGCGGGAAGCAGAGCACGTGCGCGGGGAGTACGTACGTGCACAGGAGATCATGGGCCATCATCCGATCAGATGATTGGACAGCTCTCGCACACAGTGTGACCCCGTGATTTTTACGCAAGGGGAACTTCTTGATGGCATTAAAAAAAATATTCTTACCCGTTGGATCAGATCTGACGGTCCTGCACCAACTGCCATGGTCGTATCATAGCACTACCCTGTAGCCAAACAGGAAAGATTGAAACACAATTTTATCTAGAAAAAAGTGAGCATATCATTACAGCTATTTGCCATTATTATGAATCATCTCGTTTTGAGAAGTGACAGGAAAAAGGCATATATCCAGACGACTTTAACAACAAAGCAGAAAGAGGCCCCCAAGCTAATGAATGTCTGGTGTTATTATTTTGGGAGCATCACCATGTGAAGTCAACATGGTCTTTAAACCATTTATAGGACCGTAACCGGTTAGGGCCAGTTCCCGTTCCAATTCCAAGGCTGGTTCCAGTTGGTTTTCAGCACGATGGTGAGGAGCCTTCTAGGTTCAGTAAAAAATTGATAATCACATATAACAACATAAGCAGGACAGCTTCCACCATTTCATTATTTTCGAAAAAAATGGTTTGATGATAATTACATCTTGCCTTTCAAATATGATTGGTAATCTACTTCTAGGAACTGGCACATTCTATACATTTGTCTTAAATAGCCTTCACCAACATGTCAAAAGAAAAAAAGGAAATTGACATTTTTCATGGGATCATTTTATCTGAAGAGCAAGCAACAAATTGCAACGACCAACCTTCCCATTTCAGAACAGAGCAGACCAATTTGCAACGAGGATTATAACCTGTGGATACAAGATAAATCATATCCACATATTCAGAATCTGTATCTACATAGATGGAAGCAGAAATGCTACATGCAAATATTGTCAACCAACATTTGGGCAAGCCATGATGGACATAGTTAAGATCTTAAGATCAAGTACCTGGTAACTAACTGACAGCCCCTCATGCAAATGGCAACCTGTCATGCAACTCCTTGCAGTGACTTAGATGTGCTCCCTAATTGACCTATATAAAGTAGGGAGGACAATTGACAATTTGCCCAAATAGTTATGCCAGTGGACCTGCCTGATCCAGGACATAATGCAGTATAACCAGGATATAACGAGTCTAGCAATTTAGTTTATCCACATCCAAGTTTAATAGGATGTGCAATGACGAGCAACAAAACTATATGCTAATGGTTACATGATCATAAACATGCACCATTTTACAACTAGGCATGCAAAACGGTAACCACTACGCGGGAACAGATTCCCCTACACATTGGAGGACGTCTCAGAGGATGTTCCTCACCCGATTCCTGCCTTCTGCTTTCTTTCATTCATCAAAAGCAACAAACAAGACTACCAAGCCGACACCGGAAAGAATCTCCGTAAGACTAGAAACAAGATTGGGGAGTAACACAGTAGTTTCCCTCCGATTGCAAACTTCGTTGTAATCAAATTTGGAGAAAAATGCCCCTGCAGGAACAAGTTCCTAATCTTTATTATGGGATAGCAGTAACAACGGGTATAAGTATCAGCTCAGTCTGGTCAGAACCAGTTGATAACTCTCATTGGAGTCTTGAGTTTTCGTTGTAATCTCATGGATAAGGAATTTGATGAATTTCTGGAGCTCTCCCATTTGTTAGATAATATGAATATAACCCAAGGAAAACAAGACACCAGGGTATGGAGATAGGAAAGGTCGGTACATTCTCAGTGAAATCAGCAGTAAAAATGTTGGGGCAAGGGGGGAAGAAAGTGGCCTGGCACAAGAAGATCTGAAACAGGAAATTACCTATCAACATGAAAAAAAAATCAGTGGAAAATAGCATGGAACAAAATTTTGACAAAATGATAGAGTGAAGAAGTTCAGGCCAGATGTAGGCACATCTGTATATTCTGTGGAAACTGCAAGGAAACTAAGGATCATATATTCCTGAAATTTGGAATCATTACAGCAATATGGTCTCAGCTTTTCAAGACAATAGGGCTACACTAGAATTGTGGAGATAATGTTCAAGAACTCATTATGAGATGGAGAAACATTTACCGAGGGACTGAATAAAAAGAATCATGGATGATGTGTCCTCCAGCTATGTTATGGCCATCTGGAGAGAGAAATAATAGAATCTTCACAGATGAATTCAAGCATCCATCCACTATTATCATGAGCTGCATTCAAAACATCCGGGAATGGCATTTCTCTATTTTCAACTCGACTGTACAGCAGTCCATCATATTCTACAAATTGGGAGGGTGGAAAAGATTGATCCTGTCGGATATTCCTAACTATCTGAGGCCTTGGCCTATGTAGGAGGGGGGAACTGTTTCTGTTCCCTGTCAAGATTCTACCATCTTGGTAGAGTCCAGGGGTTTTCCTTTTTTTAGCTTCTCTGTATCCTTCCTTTGCTTGTTTACTTTAATGAACTGTGGCCTCTTTTGGTCACCTTCCAAAATAAAAAAAGAAATAAACTTGAAGCTGATATAGCACAAAAGTTGAGACCCACGAGCAAAAGTTCATCAGCATCCTTCCGCAAGGTATAAATCAAAAGGCATCCCTACAATAAAAATGGACACCGGTCCAAAGATACTTCGATAAGAAATAACGTTTACACGATGATAAGCAATCGAACTCCAACAATTCCTCACTTCACGAGCAAACAAAGCGCAAAATGATCGAGAATTACAATAATCTGACATTCAAATGAGACAAATAACAAAATAAAGATCCTCAACGGCATACCACTAGAGATATAGGGTAAAACACGAACAAGCTGCAAACTTGCACCCAGAACAACCAAGCGCATTAGTAGCGAGGTTGCCGCGCATACGCGGAAAACACAGTTAACCAAATGCGAGAGAGAGAGAGAGAGAGAGAGAGAGAGAGAGAGACCAGAAAATTGTCCGGAAATAAAACGACAACCTTGTTCATATCACAGTCATTACATTACAGAAGTTTGCAATACAACTAAAAAAATTAGAAAAAGCGAGGGACACGAAATCTAAACCCTAATTTCCCTTCTCACAGGGTCAGTCACATCAAAGAACCACCCGCTCTGCAACCCAACTCAAGAGCTGGTGAACTTCGTGACAGCCTTAGTACCCTCGGAGACGGCGTGCTTGGCAAGCTCGCCTGGGAGGACGAGACGGACGGAGGTCTGGATCTCCCGAGATGTGATGGTGGGCTTCTTATTGTAACGGGCGAGACGAGAGGCCTCCTGGGCGAGCTTCTCGAAGATGTCGTTGATGAAGCTGTTCATGATGCCCATGGCCTTGCTGGAGATGCCTATGTCCGGGTGCACCTGCTTCAGCACCTTGAAGATGTAGATCTTGTACGTCTCGCTCGACTTCTTCGCCTTCTTCTTCTTCTTCTTGTCACCCGCCGCCGCGGCGTCCTTGGAAGGCAGCTTTTTCTCGGCCTTAGGCTTCTTCTCCGCTGGGGCCTTCTCCGCCACCTTCTTCTCCTCCGCTGGCTTCTCCCCGGCGGGCTTCTTCTCCGCGGGCTTCTTCTCAGCCTTGGGCGCCATGGCGGTGGTGATGGCGGGGAAACGGGAAACGGGAAACCGGGAAGGGGAACAGCTAAAACCGGGAGGAAAGAACTGAGAAGGGTTGCGGAATGAGAACGCGGCTGGGTTTTATATATATAGGAAAACGATCTACAATTTTATTGGCTGTCGACTCAGAGAGTGGGATTACTCAGCTGGAGAGCTAGAGCCCGTTGGATTTCATCAAAGATCGACGGCTTGAAATTGTCTACATTTGGACACGTGTTTGACGGTGAGTGGTTTTGAGTGTTTTGGGGAGGATTGGGGAGGCTATGTGAGAGCGCCAACTTGCTCGAGAACGCGCGGGAGCGGAGGGAGACCTGTGGGTCCAAAAGGGTTAAAGAGGGCCAAACAATCGACGGTCGAGATCGAGTAGGACGACAGGCGTGGGATCGTCCGATACCATCGAGCGAGCCCTAAGCGGCTGGCTGTCCTCGGACGGGTTTCATGGACGTATAAATGGGGACCACTTGGACAACATCAGTGATCTGACAGTGGAGGCAATGGGTTGGGTGAAAAAGTAAGGGTGCTTTTACATAAACTATGTTTACAATCGAAATCATAAAAATAGTTTTTCCAAAAAACATATTTATTTACATTAATTTTGTCAAAATGTTAAAAAATGTCACTATTGTTAGCCTAAGTCCGTAGAAAGGTAAATATTCCTCATATATTTCATTATATCCATTATTTAAGTTTTCTACGACTAAAAATCTTTCTCTCATGACCTCTAGTTCACACCTATATAAGAGGCCCCATTTGTCACCACAGGAAAATCTCTTTCGACATTGTCACTCACATCACGCGTGCGTGAGAGAGAGAGAGAGAGAGATCTTCTTCCACACCCCTCTTAGAGGAGAAGCTTCAAAGGAGTGTTGCGGTGGATTTTGACGAGAGATGGACGTGGGCGATGATGAAATTTTTGCACATAAAAGAGTCTAAGAATTAGATACACGGTACTATTGAAGGTGAAAGTTTGATGGCAAAATATTTGTGTTAGAAAAAGATGACATTAGAAATAGAAAATTGACAAGAAATTTAAGTTCAAATCTAAGATAAAATAAAAGAGCAGCATATGTCATTTTTGCAACGAAGGAGGTCATTGGAATCAAATTGTCCCAAGTTTTCAAAGAATTTCAAATAGAAAAAGAAAGATCAAAGAGAGGCGAGTGTCGCTTCTGATTTGAAAAATACGAGATGTGTTGACTATCTCCTCATATGTGAGTTGTTCTTATGTATAAATTCTTGATTGTAGATTCTCATACCATATGTGCATTTATAGAAATTAGTTTGATTTTTCAACATCTCATGATTCTCATAGTAATAATATCGAGCATGGATCTATAGGGATAGGCAACTAAAATTAAGATATTTGATTGGTTGTAAAAATGCCAACATAGATCAAATATGTTCCATATTTGAGAATTAAAGATCTTGTTTCCCTTAGTATTTTTTATGCCAATGGTTCCATCTTCTATTGATATAGAAAATGAGTGCTTTAATTGTTACGAAAGGAGAAAGGACTAGATTGCTCTGCATGTTACTTGGAAAAGCTATAACACAATATGTTGTCAATACATCGTCTTCTAACGAAAATGCTCCATTGTTATAACATGTCACGTTTGGCCACGTAAACGAGAGAGGGATGTTAAAATTACATACCAAAAAATTAATCAAGGTATGAAATCATGTAAACTTGATTTCTATAAATATTATGTTCTTGGCCACTAATGTAGGGTTAAAGTTGTCACTTCTCGCAAAAGATGTGAAGATGTATTTGAGTATATTTGTTACATATTTGGAGGACAACACCAATACGCATGGGCTCTGATTATGCATGTGATCTTACAGGAGGAGTTTTACCACAAAGTATATAGCTTTACTTCAAGTGGAACTCCCATTAATTAGAAGACGATGTTACATGACATCATGCCATATGTCAATAACAAAACTTGAGTATATTATTACAATGGGGGTTGTTAATGAGGTAGCACCGCTCAAAGGTTTAGCGAAGAAACTCGACATCACTCAGAAGAGTATCGGGCAACATTGTATTAGTTAGAGTGCCACCTATTTTGTAAAAGATCTAACGTATCATGTCAAAATCAAGCATATTGATGTCCAACATCACAAGCAGCGGCATTCAACTAATGAAGCATACATGATGACGAAGTGTTGCACCCGCTTATTTTTTGAATTCATCGGGATTTGAGCACACGGGATTACTCCCTAAACATAGCAAAATGGCATAACGCCAAAAGGGCTCTGTCAGCCAAGTCGAACCCATCAAACAGACAGTTCGTCATGTCAAACGGTGCAACACAACAAACAGAGATCATCCCGACCAAATAGCACCATGCCAACCAATTTCTCAATAGCCAGATCACACCCAAAGTTTGGGACAACGTGCAGCACCAAGCGGCACTCTGTAAAGATTCGGGGACTACTCCTGGATACCCTGTATACGGTATCAACCCGCCGGCACTTCAACAATCAGGCCAAACTAGGACCCAGAACAAATTGCCGTGTCCCACGACACCCTGCAGAGAAGCGGGAATCATTCTCGAACTCCTCATCAATGGCACAACGCCAATAGTTCCAGTTGTTGAGTCCAACCTAGATTACGGAGCCAATCACTGTATCACACGGCTCTTCACCAAGAAGGGGGGATCACCCCAAGTACCAGATAAGCAGCTTCGTCATGCCGACATCTCATTTCCCGGGCCAACCTAGGACTCACAGCCACCCACTGCATCACGTGACGGATGACAAAAGGACCGGGAGCCAATCCGGAGCGCCTTCTACAAGGAGCCCATCACTTTTCCCCCTTTTAGTGTCTTTTAATTCGTTTTAATCTTTGCATTGCATCGCATCTCCTCTTCAAGTTATCTCCTTTTATCAAATACACGTATACACACACACACACACACCAAACCTATTTTTTTGCCCTCCCATAGGGGTTAAAAACCCACCAAACCTCCAGGTGATCTAGCCCTCTTTTTATATGTTTTTATTGACAATAAGGATAGATTCTACACTTAATCACGTTCTAATGGGCTTTCGCTTGGTGGTTCTCGTTGTTTTGCAGGCATAAGAATAAGGAGACGTGAGGCCCTTGCACCTCGGCCGGCCCTGGAGCAAAGAAGGAACGGATCTACACACCCCGCTGTTTCTCTGATAACGCGACTATAGCATTTACCGCGTTCCTAAAGAACGCGACCCAACGAAGAGTCGCGTTAATCTTCAAGCCCTTCCTTCGATCTCTTCTCAATTTTCGAGGTAAGTAGCGTGCCCCTCTTCTTAGTTTTACACTATTTGGCAAGCTATAGGCTTCGGTGGCGATCACGGTCTTTTATTTACATATCTTTCATTGCACGCGCCCCACCCCATTACCATCATTACTTTGACACTTCTTTTTACACCATTATTCATCGTTACTTTTTGGGGTGGTCAATTTTCTGATCTACATCTTTTGGCGATCACAGTGGGACACTTGTGTGCCCATCACGTCCGTTCTTCTGCCTGCCCGCTTCTTAAAATGTTCATGTGTGTGTGTGGTTGTTTCTTTTTGTTCTTTTTTAGTTGCATCAGTTTCTCCTCTCTGTTGTTATCGCGACCAAACTCGGGACCGCGTCAATTGAAGCGGCTCTCTGTGGCACCACGTTCGTTGTGTCCTTGTGCGTCGACGTTGCATTCCGTTCCTGTGTTTTTCTATTTCCCTCTGTCGTTGTTTTGAGTTCTCGAGAGACGCGCCATGTGTCTCTAACACTACAGTGTCGCGCTCCCTATCTGCACCGCGGTTTGGTAATTCCCTACTCGAGAGCTCTTTTGTCATATCATTCATCGGGTTTCTGTTTGTCATCTTCCTTGGTTGCATCTTGTACGCTTCTTGTATGTTGTTATGCATTCATTTTTGCCATATTTTTCTTACCATCTTCTAGATTTAGCTTAGATATCCTTGCATTTGGGGCTTGGGAGACATCCACTCCCTACACTCTTAGGATCTCCTACACTCTCTTGGAAAAGGAAGGACCCTCCATCGAGCACTCTGTCTCATTGGACTGGAAATTCCTTAACCAAGACTTGCGTAAGTCCCCGCACCCGTGGATTCCCTCACGGACCCCATGCAGGTTGTACTTTAAAGTTCCCCAGGTTTAGTTGGCCTAAACATGGTGAGAGAGGATTTGCCTAGTTGACACTGAAGTAAACTACATTGAAACTAAGTGAATACCTTGAGTGAATCACATCAATCTTGTTAAAAATCATCTAATTCACATCAAGGTATCAACTAAAACCAAGCGTAAACATCCCACTTGTTTGGTATCTTTGCAACATTGCTTTGATTGAATATTATTTGCCTTGCATTATGTTTCGCTTTGGTAATCAAATCAACATGTCTAACTATGTTTATAATCATGAGGATAATCAACCGAGTACATCTTATAATCCTCAAATTCAAAACTCTCGCCACAACTCCCATAAGGGATCTCACTCTAATTCTCATGGTCTTGTCCACCCCGTGGGCAACTCTCGAGTCCATGATCCCTCCTATCCATTGCGAGCCACTACTCCCCCGGAGCCATCTCTTCCACATGATGAGAAGGTCTCTCATGTTCTTCATACATTAGATCATCTCACCCCTTGTGGACATGCAAAATTGCACTCCCGTACGCCCCAACTAGTCCAACATTAACAACAACGTCAACTGAAGAGACTACGTGGAAGAGGGCCATCCGGACTCCCCGAACATATATACACTGCCGTGAAGCTATCTCCGGAGTCTCGACAGTGAAGAGAAATCAACTGCCGGGAGACCCACAATCTATGGACCTTGAAGAAAATCAAATGGGCCACAACTCGCGCTCACAACGGGCTCAAAACTGCCCATTTAGCCCTTCAGCGGCACGCCCTCAAGGCCCTTCAGCGGCACGCCCTGGCAACCCTCAGCGGCACGCCCCCTGGCAGCCTTTAGCGGCACACTCTTGTGCCCCCTTCAGCGGCACGCCCTCAAGGCCCTTCAGCGGCACGCCCTGGCAGCCCTCAGCAGCACGCCCCCTGGCAGCCTTCAGCGGCACACTCTTGTGCCCCCTTCAGTGGCACTCCCTCCATGCCTTCAGCGGCACACTCCCTGGCATGCCCTTTAGTGGCACGCCCCTGGCCCTTAAGCGGCAAGCCTTCAGGCCCGTAAGCGGCACGCCTCTCAGCGGCACACCCTCTGCCCTGTTCAGCGGTGCACCCTTCAGCGGCACAACCTTGAGCTCTTCAGCGGCACGCCCTGGCAGCCGTTCAACGGCACGCCCTGAGGCCCCTCCAGCGGCACGCCCCTAATGGTCTTCAACGGCACGCCCTCCTGGCCGTTCAACGGCATGCCCCTTGGGCTCTTCAGCGGCACACTTGCCGTGTCTTCCAGCGGTACGCCCGTTTGGCCCTCTCAGCGGTACGCCTGTTTGGCCCGCCAGCGGTGTTGGGTTTCGATCAGAATAGCAGCGGAAACAACGAAACCCTAAAGATGCATATCGTTGCTGGCGATCAAAATAGAATAGAATAAAACCGGATCGAATCCCGACGAAGGTAGAACGATTCTATACCTTTGCGGGATTGATTAAATCCCAAATGCCCGAAGACGATCGAGCGAAGGCACGTCGGGTCGTGAGCCGTCCAAGTGTCCGGCCTCTAGACGTATCCACACGAACGGTCGGAGGAGACGGGATTCCCCGTGCAATCTCCACTTGACGCCCGCTTCTCGTCGTCACCATCCACCGATCTTCACCGGGATGGAGAGGGGGGCGCAAATCCCAAGGGAGAGGGAGAGGGAGGAGGACGGCCAACAGAAAAACCCTAACTAGCTTGGGATTAGGGTTTCCAACAGGATGATTTATAGACTCCGGCGGTTTTTC
Source organism: Amorphophallus konjac (assembly GCA_022559845.1). Classification (NCBI taxonomy): domain Eukaryota; kingdom Viridiplantae; phylum Streptophyta; class Magnoliopsida; order Alismatales; family Araceae; genus Amorphophallus; species Amorphophallus konjac. The sequence continues at coordinate 184,553 of JAHNEJ010001621.1, read as the reverse complement.
ACAAAAACCCAGACAACGTCTATAAATCCCGTCCTCTACCGTCTGATAAACCATTCTTATGTGTGTGACCCTCTAGGCCCATTAGTCCATTTGGTTTCTTAGCCCATTGAGTTAAGAACCATTCACAACTCAATTTCAATATAACCCGTTAACTCTTAACGAGGTTAATTGGCTTTCCGATCACGAATGGCACCAAGCAATACCTCGTGATCCCAAATGACTATGGGAGGGATGCAACCCAACAGGACCTTTCCGTCATCAGATTCCACACAGCTATAGACCCTCGTTCATACAATACTCCAATCAGAGTAAGGGCATGGTCAAACTGTCAAGCCCTAAACCACACTGATCTAACGGACCTTCGTACTTACCAGTATAGCTCACTAGAAAACCCCTTTTCTCAGTGAAGCCACATACCCTGGCCAGGGATTTCTAAGTACGTGTCCATAGAGTATTCTCTCTTCTAATACATGTGGAGAGTGAACGATCCCTTGTTGCCTACTTAAGTGTTTCCACATGAATCCCACTGAGTCCGAATAGTTAACTATGAAGAACCACAACACTTAGGTTCATAAGTCAACAATCAAACGCTCAGCGGAATTTATGCAAAACACTTTAGTGACTCAGGTCTAAGATCCAACTGTGTTACTGATACAATAGAACCTCCTGATTGACAGTCAACATGATTACCATTCAGGTGTTCTAGCACGGGTCAGTTCAGTGGACTCATTCAGTAATGAGCACCTGCATGTGTGCCTAGGTGTCTCCACACCAGTGGTTATGAGATCAACCACCCTCATCTCATAAGTAAACAACACGTGCACTGGTCTATCCGGATCTTCAAAGTCCCTCTTCGAAGATCCTACGACCAGGAACATTTAGAATATGAACATCTAGATGTCTGATCTCATTATCATGATCTCATCATGATCCAGACATCATAGCCCACATTCAGGGACTTCATCATATTATAAATATGCTCAGAATAACGTGCTAATAATATAATGAAGAAAATGCCATTTTTCATTGAATAAGATTGTACAATATATGTCCCATCACATCACATGTGATTGGCCTAAAGGGCATACATTACTATCAATCTCCCACTTGCACTTAAAGCCAATCACCCACATGCTTGATCCCCATCAGCCTTAGGTGACGCTCAAACACATTTAGAGATAAAGGCTTGGTAAGTGGATCTGCAATATTATCAGCTGAAGATACTCTATCTATGATCACATCTCCTCTAGCTATAATTTCTCTGATCAAGTGATAACGCCGCAGAATGTGCTTAGACTTCTGATGAGACCTCGGCTCTTTTGCTTGTGCAATTGCCCCATTGTTGTCACAAAACAAGGGGACTGGATCAGAGATACTTGGGACAACTCCCAACTGGCCGATGAACTTCTTCATCCAAACCGCCTCCTTTGAAGCTTCGGCAGCAGCAATGTACTCAGCTTCAGTAGTTGAATCAGCAGTGGTTTCTTGTTTGGAACTCTTCCAACTCACTGCTCCACCATTGAGAGTAAAGATAAACCCAGAGGTTGATTTGCTGTCATCTTTGTCCGACTGGAAACTAGAGTCAGTGTACCCTCTTAGTTTCAAGTCTTCACCTCCATAGACCAGAAATAAATCCTTAGTCCTTCTTAAGTACTTAAGGATGCATTTCACAGCTATCCAGTGTTGCTCACCTGGATCTGCCTGATACCTGCTCGTAACACTTAGAGCATAGGCTATATCAGGTCTGGTACATAACATCGCATACATGATAGATCCTATGGCAGAAGCATAGGGAACTCTACTCATGTATTCTCTCTCCTTTGGAGTTTTAGGGGACATCTCCTTGGAGAGATAGACTCCATGTCTAACTGGTATTAGACCTCTCTTGGAGTCCTCCATGCCAAACCTTTTGACAATGGTGTCAATGTACATAGATTGGGATAAGCCTAGCATCCTCATTGATCTATCTCTATAGATCCGGATCCCCAATATGTAGGATGCATTTCCCAAATCTTTCATAGAGAAATGTTTTGACAGCCAGGCTTTGACTGATGATAACATACCTACATCATTCCCAATGAGTAGTATGTCATCTACATACAGTACCAAGAACGTAATTGCACTCCCACTGATCTTCTTATATACACATGGCTCATCTTCGTTCTTAACGAAGTCACAAGATTTGATTGCCTCATCAAATCTTATGTTCCAACTGCGGGATGCTTGTTTGAGTCCATAAATGGATCTCAAAAGCCTGCATACTCTGTTTGGATATTCTTTGGATATGAATCCCTCAGGCTGTGTCATGTACACTTCTTCCTCAAGTCTTCCATTGAGGAATGCCGTTTTCACATCCATTTGCCAAATTTCATAATCATAGTATGCAGCAATGGCAAGTAATATCCTGATGGATTTCAGCATGGCTACAGGAGAGAAGGTTTCGTCATAGTCAACACCTTGTCTTTGACGATAACCTTTCGCTACAAGCCTTGCTTTAAAGGTATCAACCTTTCCATCTGCTCCAATCTTTCTTTTAAAGATCCATTTACATCCAATAGGTACAATACCTTCTGGTGGATCTACCAAGTTCCAAACTTGGTTGGAGTACATGGAATCCATTTCTGATATCATGGCCTCTTGCCAATTCCCAGAGTCAATGACACTCATTGCCTCCTCGTAGGTCTTAGGATCATCATCCTCATTATGTGATACCTTACCAGTAATATGTCCCACATATCTATCTGGCTGAATAGGTATCCGCCCAGACCTACGAACAGTTTGTGAACCTGATTGCTCTGGAACCTGAGAAGGCACACTGATGGGTTGTGGCTCTAGAACTTCTTCCAGTTCTACCATGCTCCCACTGTTTCCTTCAAGGATATACTCTTCCTCAAGGAACACAGCATGTTTAGCGACAAACACTCTTTGATCGCTAGGCTGGTAGAAGTAATATCCATAAGTTTCCTTAGGATATCCCACAAACCTACACTTCTCAGTTCTTGATTCCAGTTTATCTGAGTCATGTTTCTTAACATGGGCAGGGCAACCCCAAACCTTAACAGATTTAAGATTTGGTTTCTTTTCTTTCCATATCTAGTATGGAGTGGAGTCAACTGACTTCGATGGTACTTTATTTAATAAGTGCGCAGCAGTCTCTAAGGCATAGCCCCAGAGAGATAAGGGTAAACCGGCAAAACACATCATGGATCGCACCATATCTAATAGAGTGCGATTCCTCCTTTCTGCTACACCATTCAACTGAGGTGTATAAGGAGGTGTCCATTGTGACAATATTCCATTGTCCTTCAAATATTGTGTGAACTCTGTACTCAAATATTCACCTCCCCGATCTGATCGAAGAGTTTTAATATTCTTTCCAGTTTGTTTCTCTACTTCATTTCTGAATTCAACGAATTTCTCAAAAGCTTCAGATTTGTACTTCATTAAGTACACATATCCGTACCTTGAGAAATCATCAGTGAATGTAATGAAGTATGAATATCCTCCTTTGGCATGTGTGGACATAGGTCCACACACATCAGAGTGTATGAGTTCTAATAACTCATTCGCTCTAACTCCATGTCCACTAAATGGAGATTTGGTCATTTTACCCATGAGACAAGATTCACAAGTTGTGTATGATTCATAATCAAATGGATCAATATATCCATTCTTACACAACTTCTTTAATCTTTCTTCATTAATATGACCAAGTTTGCAGTGCCAAAGGTAGGCTTGATTCACATTGCCCCTCTTTCTTTTAAGAGGTGCTTCCACACACATCACAGGAGATACCATATCTAAAACATATAAACCATTCATTAGGCTCCCACTGGCAAACAATTTACCATCTAATAATAAAGAGCATCCATTGTTTCCAAAGCTTACAACAAATCCAGATTTAATTAAGCACGAAATGGAAATAATGTTCTTTATTATGGAAGGAACATAATAACAGTCCACAAGCTCTAGTGTAGCTCCTGTAGGCATCTGGAGGTTCACCTTCCCGACTGCGAGTGCAGCAACTTTTGCTCCATTTCCCAATCGCAAGTCAACCTCTCCTTTGTTCAGTCGCCTACTGCTTGTCAGCACCTGCAAATCATTGCAGATATGAGATGCACATCCAGTATCTAATACCCATGACGTGGATCTAAAAGACAAGTTTAGGTCAACTATCATGAACATACCTGAAGCTTCTCCAAGCTTCTGTTTTGCCTTCTCTGCAAGATATAACTTGCAGTTCCTCTTCCAGTGGCCATCCTTATGGCAGTGGAAGCATTGGCCCTTATCTTTCTTAGCCTCTTCCTTCTTAGCTGCCTTCCCCTGCTTATCCTGTTTCTTCTTCTTATTTTTCTTAAAAACAGTCTGATTCTTTCTTTTCTTGTTGGTCTTACCAACAAGCAGCACAGAAGATTTTCCATTATTCATTGTCCCCTCAGCAGTCTTCAACATGTTAAGAAGCTCTGCAAGAGAGCATTCAATCTTATTCATGTTGAAGTTCACTATGAACTGGGAGAATGAATTTGGGAGGGACTGAAGAATTAGGTCAATGCATAAATCTTTATTCATCTCAAAGCCTAATTCTTTCAGCCTCTCAATCCACTCAATCATTTTGAGAACATGAGTCTGTACTGATGTTCCCTCAGACATCTTGGCCCCGAACAGATTCTTAGATATCTCATATCTTTCTGTTCTACTTTGAGCTCCAAAAAGCTCTTCTAGATGGAAAAGCATGGATCTAGCATCCATCTTTTCATGCTGCCTCTGCAACTCATTAGTCATAGAGGCCAGCATGTAACACTGGGTCAGAGTGGCATCATCTTTATGCTTTTCATAAAGAATCATTTCGGCCTCATCGGCGCCCTCAGCAGGAACAGGGGGAACAGGCTGCTCAAGGACATAAGCTATCTTTTCAGCAGTGAGAACAATTCTCAGATTCCTGAGCCAATCGACATAGTTAGGACCAGTCAGCCTGTTGGCATCCAGTATGCCTCTCAATGGATGATTCGCCATTTCGGTCTACAAGAGGAAATGAAACAAAATAAGAATAATATTGCAGACACTCATGATATTTAATTAAGATATGGACTTTATCCTAATTAATACTCCCACTAATTTTCGACGAATTTGCATAACCCCTTATATGCAAATACGGGACACTGCGATTGTGTCCTAGTGGGTACTAAGATCCCATTAACATTATGGAAGTAGTCTTGTGGCAGCACAACAAACTACCCCATACTTAATGGGTAGGCAACTCTTGCCAATTACAACTCCTTGTAATTCCCAGTAATTTAGCCTCCAAACACATTGAGATCTTGTGGTAGCACAACAAATCACATGTGTTGGTTAGGTCAACCCGTTGTTACGTTATGGGAATGGGTTTATGACATAACTCTTGTGGTAGCACAACAAAGTCATGCCAGCCCCCCATCCCAAGGTGTGGTCTAAACCTTAGCCTAAAGTCTCCGTCCCCTTGCTGTGATAGTCTTGTGGTAGCACAACAAACCACCACAGTCTAAGAACGGCTCACTTTAGACTATAACAACGGAAGGCTACGTGAATCATTCTTAATGTTTCACGTTTATCAACCTAATTTTAATAATAGGGGATTTGTTAAATTTTGTCTCATCAATAAGTGTGCTACATATATAAGATAAGTTGGAGTATCATAAATATACCCTAAATTATCTATATATATATATAGAGTAGCACATCCACATATATCGCATATATGCCTACGCACTGATGGATGATCATGGACTTTCAACCTAGCAACATTACCAGAGCCAGTTGGTAATGTAAATCCTAATATGGTGAAGAAGATACAACATCGAGCAACAAAAGCTCCCAATGATGCGAAGAACCTCCAGGGTCCACCGGTGTAAATCTCCTCCACAGTCTTCATTTGATCCGCTTCTCATTATTACAAGCATATATGAAATTGGGCTCGCAGGCCCACAAATATACATCAGATAATAATAAGAAACCTTGACATAGTCAAGGGGAGTACAATACAAAAAAGGGAGATAGAATGTACATGCCCGGATTAAATGAGAGAGAGAGGGAGGCACGTAGGCCCCAAAAATTACACCATTCACCATAAAGGAAAAAAACATCGCATGCAAGCTAAGTCCATGACCATCCATCCACACACATGACCATCACAGGCATCAAACAGGTAATTATCATATAATTACAGCGGGATATAATATAGATTTCAAAATAATATTAATTAGTTTTGAAATCGTGCATAATAATATGTTAACTAAACAATTTAGCCAAAACATGCTAACAAACAAGTCTAAACAACTTTAGACAACGGACTTCACCATTCACTGCATGGGCTCAATGCTAATTATCAGTTAATTAACCTCATAAGAATCACATTCTTATAGTAATTAACACTAATTAATTAAATAATGACAAATACTTAAAACCATTTTAAGTATTCCATTATTTACTTAATCATGGGCCAAATAATAAAAATAAGTTAATAGATTGCTAAAACAATTTTAGGATCCATTAAAATATTTTTCAGAATTTTTCCGAAATTTTTTTCTGAAATTTTATGCATTTTAAACGGTTTAAAATGAATAAAAAATCAAAAAAAAATAATATGGGGGGTTCGGGCGCGGATCCGGGCGCGGATCCGGGCGCGGGCCGGTCCGGGCGCGGATCCGGCGCGGATCCGGGCGCGGCCCGGATCCGCCCGGGGAAGACCCGCGGGGGTCGTCTCCCCCGCCCGAACGCGGAAGGGGAAGGGGGGCCAGGGTAAAAACCCTAACCCCCGGTGCTCGCCGCAGGCGGGCCGACCGCCGCCGCCTGCCACCGCGGACGACCCCTGGGGTCCCGCCCGGATGTCCGCCGGCCACCGCCCCCTTCGCCGTCGCCGGAGAAGAGGGCTGCGAAGAACACGCCGGCGCCCGAAGAGCTCGCCGCGAACTTCGCCGGAGCCGCTGCCAACGGCCGCCGCGCACCCCGGGACGCCATGGGATCCCATGGGGATCGACCAGCAACAATTGCCAGCCCCCATGGATCTCAAACATCGGAGATTCGAGGCCAAAAACGGTCCTAACCACCCTGTGCGAACCCCGGTCGCGGCCGGGCAGGCGAGCCCGATTCGCCCTCATCAAGGGGTCAAACAACGCAATATTATGTGCGTTTTGATCCTCTGAGCATCAGCAACAATGCCATGGGATCATTTGACTACAAAACCTTCGAATCGGGACCCAACCGAACACCCCAATATTGAGCCGAATGCATGAACGTGAAGAACATAAATAATATAAAAATCCGATTTTGATCGGGCCAGCAACCTGGCTCTGATACCACTGTTGGGTTTCGATCAGAATAGCAGCGGAAACAACGAAACCCTAAAGATGCATATCGTTGCTGGCGATCAAAATAGAATAGAATAAAACCGGATCGAATCCCGACGAAGGTAGAACGATTCTATACCTTTGCGGGATTGATTAAATCCCAAATGCCCGAAGACGATCGAGCGAAGGCACGTCGGGTCGTGAGCCGTCCAAGTGTCCGGCCTCTAGACGTATCCACACGAACGGTCGGAGGAGACGGGATTCCCCGTGCAATCTCCACTTGACGCCCGCTTCTCGTCGTCACCATCCACCGATCTTCACCGGGATGGAGAGGGGGGCGCAAATCCCAAGGGAGAGGGAGAGGGAGGAGGACGGCCAACAGAAAAACCCTAACTAGCTTGGGATTAGGGTTTCCAACAGGATGATTTATAGACTCCGGCGGTTTTTCACAAAAACCCAGACAACGTCTATAAATCCCGTCCTCTACCGTCTGATAAACCATTCTTATGTGTGTGACCCTCTAGGCCCATTAGTCCATTTGGTTTCTTAGCCCATTGAGTTAAGAACCATTCACAACTCAATTTCAATATAACCCGTTAACTCTTAACGAGGTTAATTGGCTTTCCGATCACGAATGGCACCAAGCAATACCTCGTGATCCCAAATGACTATGGGAGGGATGCAACCCAACAGGACCTTTCCGTCATCAGATTCCACACAGCTATAGACCCTCGTTCATACAATACTCCAATCAGAGTAAGGGCATGGTCAAACTGTCAAGCCCTAAACCACACTGATCTAACGGACCTTCGTACTTACCAGTATAGCTCACTAGAAAACCCCTTTTCTTAGTGAAGCCACATACCCTGGCCAGGGATTTCTAAGTACGTGTCCATAGAGTATTCTCTCTTCTAATACATGTGGAGAGTGAACGATCCCTTGTTGCCTACTTAAGTGTTTCCACATGAATCCCACTGAGTCCGAATAGTTAACTATGAAGAACCACAACACTTAGGTTCATAAGTCAACAATCAAACGCTCAGCGGAATTTATGCAAAACACTTTAGTGACTCAGGTCTAAGATCCAACTGTGTTACTGATACAATAGAACCTCCTGATTGACAGTCAACATGATTACCATTCAGGTGTTCTAGCACGGGTCAGTTCAGTGGACTCATTCAGTAATGAGCACCTGCATGTGTGCCTAGGTGTCTCCACACCAGTGGTTATGAGATCAACCACCCTCATCTCATAAGTAAACAACACGTGCACTGGTCTATCCGGATCTTCAAAGTCCCTCTTCGAAGATCCTACGACCAGGAACATTTAGAATATGAACATCTAGATGTCTGATCTCATTATCATGATCTCATCATGATCCAGACATCATAGCCCACATTCAGGGACTTCATCATATTATAAATATGCTCAGAATAACGTGCTAATAATATAATGAAGAAAATGCCATTTTTCATTGAATAAGATTGTACAATATATGTCCCATCACATCACATGTGATTGGCCTAAAGGGCATACATTACTATCAAGCGGCACAGCGTTAAGTCATTTCAACGGCACGTCTGGCAGAACGATGTGACGCCCATGCTCTACAGATCTTCGGCGCGCAGTGGGCTATCCGAGGTGTCGGCCGGAGGTTGGGCCACGCGAGCTACTCCTCTGCCACCAAGGACGGGGGAAGTCAAACCCCATCAATGCCTCCGGTTTCCCGCCTCCGACTACCGTGCTCGAATGCTTCCGCCGCTGGGGGTATAAAAGCCCCTTCTTCGGCCAGAGAAAAGAAGAGAGAAACACACACACAGAAAAAGGGAGAAGAGAGAAGAGGAAGAAGGAGAGCCCCGTCCGCCCAAGCTCGGCAAGCCCAGGGAGCTCCAGGGAAGAAAAGGCCAGAAAGAGAAAGAGAGTAAGAAAAGAGAGAGAGAGAGGTTCTATGTAGCGGGAGGTAGCAGGGGAGGAGAAGGGAGCCGTCGCCCCTGCTCGACCCCGGCTCTCTCCTCACCCCTCCTTTCTTTTTTTTATCTTCTTATTCCTCTTCTCATCCCTTTTGTAGCTGGTTTCAGACATGCTCTGTAACGCTTGACCCTTGGCCAGCCATGGTCATTTTCTATCATGAATAAAAGACGCCCCTCTGCTGGGTTTCCTGTCATTCTCGTTGGTTTCTTCTTATGATATGTTTTGCCACTTGCTTCTCCCCTTTCTCTGGTGTTCTTGCTCCTTATGTTAATCTCCTTCCATGATGCCGGCCTGCCCGGCCCAATGTACAACGTCTTGGTGTAGCGCCATCCAGAGGGGTCCTTTGATAGTGGCTTCCTGTATGGGCTTCTCCCCCTGTGAGTCTGACTCCAGAGCATGCCATTTAGCTCAATAGAGTGTCCCCCCGTAGAGGAGATGTGCCCTCCTTCCAGGCGGCTTGAGCCCCTGCTTCCCTAACATTCTTGATCTTCTTCCCCCCTGGTCAGTTAATGCACCCCTGGGCTTAGACCTAACCCAATGTGCCAACACCTTCCTCTCATTGGTAGGCCAACCCATACCCTCTACCGCTATAGCTTCAAGTCCCTCGTCCGTTGGCCGGTGCACTCCCTAATCGTCCCTGCCCGGCACACCCCAGGCCCTCCCAGGCCGGCACACTCTAGCCAGCCCCATCCGGTACACCTTCCAGCCCGGCACGGCCTATCAGCCCCTCTAGCCGGTACACCCTCTAACCCTTCTAGCCCGGCACGCGCCTGGAGCCCTCTTGCCCGGCACGGTTGCCATCTCCTCCTACCCAGTGCACTCCCAGTCTGTCTTAGTCGGGTCTCCCGCTCGTTGATTTCTCTGACATTTTTCGAAGTTTTATTAAAGGTGTTGCCGCTCCCGGGCGCCCACCTCCAGTTGTCGGGTTCCGCCACTCCATGTGGGCGCGTTCCCTGTATCTCCATTACGCTCGGGTCAAGGGGAGATGCTGCCAAATTTTCATTAGAAACAATAACATACTAAAAAGACAAAAGGAAGCAACAAACAAATGGAACGACCACACGTTAAGAAGGACTAAAAGAAAATAACAAATAAATAAAAAGAACAACGGTAAAATGCTTTAACCGAGGCAGGGGAACTGCAATCAACTTAAAGAGAGCCGAATCAGATAATGACTAAGCAACTCGAACATCCGTCCTCATGGGAGAAAGAATGGAAGATAATCAAGAGAAAGAGAGAAGAAACACATGCAAACTTAATAAAATCAGAAAAGAAGAAATGAAAAGCCTTAAAAGAAGCGGAGGAGGAGTGGACCTTCACCGGTACACATAATCTAATCCTTCGTCGATACACCCTCTACCCTCCTTCACTGGCACACCCTCCATCAGCCTTCGCCGGCACGCCTTCAGCCTCCCTTCGCGGTACACCTTCCCCTTCCCTGGCCGGTACACTCCCAGCCTCTCCAGCCCGGCACACCTCCCACCCTTCAGCGGCACGCTCCCACCGTCTCTCTCCCTCCGTCTCACCTCTCTCTCTCACCGTCTCACCTCCCACTCTCTCACCGTCTCTCATCTCTCCCACCGTCTAACCTCTCTCTCTCTTACGCTCACCTCTCTCCCTCTCTCCGTCTCACACTCTCACCACCGTCTCTCTCACCATCTCACCCCTCCCTTGGCCGGCACACTCTCACCACCGTCTCTCTCACTGTCTCACCCCTCTCTCTCTCCGTCTCACCTCTCTCTCTCTCACCGTCTCACCTCTCCCTCTCTCCGTCTCACACTCTCACCACCGTCTCTCTCACCGTCTCACCCCTCTCTCTCACCGTCTCACCCCTCTCTCTCACCGTCTCACCTCCCTCTCTCTCCCTTCGTCTCACCCTCTCTCGTTCCCATCGTCTCATCTCTCTCCCAGTCTCTCTCTCTCTCCCCCTCGCGCGTTCCCATCGTCTCCCTCTCTCCCTTCACCCTTGGTACCTTTGTGCACCGACCCCCCCTTAACCCGGTGCATATGTGCACCGACCTCCTCTTTCTTAACCCGGTGAACATGTGCACCGACCTCGACCTAGCCCGGTGCACATGTGCACGGACCTTATCCTCCATGAGCATAGTCCTCGTGACCTGCACTGACTCTGGGCCCAAAGCTGCACTGACTTCAGCTCGCAGGCCATACCGACTTTGCCCCGCGGCCGGACAGACCTTGCCCCTCTACAGCCCGCAGGCCGTATTGACTTTGCCTGCAGGCTGTACAGACTTCGCCCCGCGGCCGTACAGACTTTGCCCCGTAGGCCGTACAGACTTTGCCCCGCGGCCGTACAGACCTTGCCCTTCTACAACCCAAAGCTGCACCGGCTTCAGCTCGCAGGCCGTACAGACTTCACCACGCGGGCCGTACAGACTTTGCCCCGCAGGCCGTACAGACTTTGCCCCATAGGCCGTACAGACTTTGCCCCGCGGCCATACAGACCTTGCCCTTCTACAACCCAAAGCTGCGCCGACTTCAGCCCGCAGGCTGTACAAACTTCGTCTCGCAGGCCGTACCGACTTTGCCCCGCGGCCGGACAGACCTTGCCCCTCTACAGCCCACAGGCCGTACCGACTTTGCCCGCAGGCCATACAGACTTCACCCCGCGGCCGTACAGACTTTGCCCCGCAGGCCGTACAGACTTTGCCCCGCGGCCATACAGACCTTGCCCCTCTACAGCCCAAAGCTGTACAGACTACGGCCCGCAGGCCGTACCGACTTTGCCCGCAGGCCGTACAGACTTCGCCCCGCAGCCGTACAGACCTTACCCTTCTACAGCTCAAAGCTGCACCGACTTTAGCCCGCAGGCTGCACCGACCTGCTGCCAGTCCAGGTCTGCACTGACCTAGCCCAATCTCTATCCGGTGCACCCTTTGACACCCTTTGAAACCCTCGCCGACACGCCTTCAGCCACCCTTGCCCGGCGCACACCCTAGCCGCTCTAGCACGGCACACACCAACACCTCCACCCGGTACACTATCAGATCCCCCCTTACCCGGTGCACTCTTGCCCTCCTTCAGCGGCGCGCCCGTTCGCGCTCTTTGTCGGCACGCCCTTCCCAGCCGCTCCTCCGGTACACTTTCCCACCTCTCCTAGCTCTCGCCGACACGCTCTCTATACCCTTCGCCGGTACACCCTCCAACGGCCCTCTCTCTCTCCGGGAAATAAACACATGTAATATATATAGATAATGATATTGGTGATAATAATAATAATAATAAATAAATTAATAAAAATTATGATAAATAAAGAAATCCGAATATATATAGGAAACAAACAAAAAATGTTTAATAGTGATAATAATAGTAAAAAAAGGGGAGAATAATAATAATAATAATAAACAAAAAAGGAAATCATTCGGAACAAATGCATAAAGAAGAAATGAACAGCAAGAGGAAAGAGAGGAATATGTAATTAAAATCCCAGATAAAAAAAATGCTAGGGTCCACATTGCAACCCCCCTCTCTCCCCGTGACCCGATGCTGAAGGAACAATCATGCCGCCCTTCGAGGTTGGGCCTGAGTCTTGAACGGTTCACCTCGATTTCCGCCGCGTTTCTATTACGGACCGGTGTCCGAACATGAAAAGGTCCATGCGTGACCGATATGGCCGACGGTTCCCATCCCGACATGGTCGTAACCCGGCATTGCTCTGGGCCAATAGCCTGTCGAATCGGATTCATCCTAATGGGATTTGTTCCCGCTCTTTCATTGAAGTTGCCGTGAACTCGGCGTACGTTTGTACGGGGTTGCTTCTATCTACGTCGTACCTTCAATATGGACACTTGTCCGAATATCAAGTGGTCCGCAAGTGACCGACAGAAATCGGAATAGAACGGGACGGCTCCCGTCATCCCTGGACCCTACACATGGGAATATCAATAAGGCCTTCGTGGGCTATGCTGGGACCTCGGGTCCGTCCCGATTATGGTCACTGTCTGACCCATATCCTCGGCCTATAGCCCGCTCCCTTTGAACACGTTTTCAGTTTTGGAATCTAGTCCCGGGACTCTTCCTCGCTGCCCTCCGGCACCGAGAACATTATTGATGCCCACACAAGCCCCGTTTAGACTGCGGGAGGCGCCCCCGGCATGGTCCTGACTCGATCTTGCACCGGGCCAACAAACTCATTGGTTTCCTGCTACAGTAACCGAGATTTAACTGAATGTTTTCAGAGTCTCAGAATAATATGTTTGCCATGTCCCGGCATACATATGTTCTAGGTCCTTCTGCGACGATTACGATATTCTCAAGCCGGACACCAGTCCGAATATTAAACGGTCTCCCGAATGACCGACACGTTTCAAACGTCCGCTTCCCTAGACATAGGGCTTTCCAGCCGATTCAAGGCATATTCCCTCATTGCCCCTTGGCACCGGAAATATTAATGACGCTCATGCAAGTCTTGTTTCGACCGCGGGGGGCCCACCGCAGTATGGTCGCAGCTTGCTCTTGCACTGGGCCAATAGATTTACTGGTTTTTGACCGCTCCAACCGAGGCTTAGCCGAATGTCTTCCGTTCCTCTGAACAATAAATTTGCCATATCCTGGCATACATATGCTCCGGTTTTCCCGCGACGATCGCACTTTTCTCGAGCCGGACATTCGTCCGAACATTAAATGGTCAGTACACGACCGACATGATCTCGAATGATTTTTTTCTTCTCGCCCTTGCGCGAGGATTTCAATATCTCGTTATAGACCTTTCATGCAATTAATTCCTTGGGCATGAGGCCCTGAATCCCGGCGATTAATCAAGGGTGTTCCCTCGTATGGGGGATGTAAATGACACTGTGGCCTTTATGGCGCGGCGGGTTTTGGTCCCGACACGAACTACATAATTATCTTACGAAGTCAGATCGAGCGCACCATGGGCTCTTCGGGGCCCGAATAAATTATCACTTTGTGACTGGCACGCCCACGCACTTAATAGATGAATCAACCATTCCCGAATAGACGAGCATAATAAACGAACGAAAAGTGCGTCCACAAGTCTGGCACGCCCGGTGGGACCTAAACCACCCTTCATCTCTTCGCCGGGATTTAGGGCCTCATGGCCTCCTAATTAACGATGTTTGCCTGCTTTGATGAATGGCAGGTGCTGTCTTCGCCAGTCCTATGGGGAGAAAAGCCAAACTCGATGCAGCTGCCTTCGTGGCCTCGAGGACGCTGCTTCGAAGCATATGCAGCTTCCAAGAATCATGGGGGCTGTTATAAAAAAAAAGGAGAAGAGAAAGAGAAGAGAAGGGAGGGGAAATCAAACCCCCCTTTTCCTCAAAAAGAAAGAGAAGAAAAGAAGAAAAGAAGAAGAGAAGAAGAGAAGAAAAGAAGAAAAGAAGAAAAAGAGAAAAGAAAGAAGCAAAAAAAAGAGAAAGAATTGGCAAGAGAGGGTTGTACGGCCACGTCCGTTGAGACCCGTGCTGAACAAAGATTACCATTATGGGGTTGATGCGGTGGAGCGAACCACTCATCCCCTCCTTGAGGGGGTGAGCGCTCTCCTGCACCTCCACCCTAGTCAATCATACAAGAATAAGAGAAGAGAAAAAAAGAAAAAAAAAGAGGAAAAAAAAGAGAGAAAGAGAGAAGAAAGGAAGAAAAGTTGGCCAGCATCACCGACTAAAAGAGCAAGAAGAAACCCGGCATCCCGCCCGACTCTAGGAGGCTCCGAGTCTGCGGTGCAATGACCCCGCTCGTTCCTCCTTCCTACTGCCTCCATCCGGCATAAGACGGCCCCTCGAGTGGCTGTTAAAAGACCCAGCGAGTCACAATTGTAGCTTGGTGAATGGCTGCCCGCTGTGGGGAATGCTTTATAGCAATGAGGCCAAGCACGGCCACCACTCCCGAAGAGAGCATGCATATACCCCTCCATGGGGGATAAGAAGAAGATATATACCCTACTACGGGGGCATAAGAGGCAAAAAAAAGAGATACACCCCATTCCCAAGGGCACATGAAGAGAATCCGCCCCAACTGAGGGGCACAAAGCAAAAGCTACACCCCGGCTTCGGGGCATTTGAAGAAGAATCCGCCCTGACCTGGGGACATAAGAAGAAATAGAGTTGCACCCCGGCTTAGGGGCATTTGAAGAAGAGAAATACACCCCAATATGGGGGCACATGAAGCAAAAGACATACCCCGCCATGGGGGCGTAAGAAGAAAAGAATTCACCCCGGCCTGGGGACACACAAAAAGAGAAACTCACCCTGGCTTAGGGGTATTTGAAGAAGAAATATATCCCACCTGGGGGAATAGAAGCCATAAAGAATACGCCCCGGCTTAGGGGTATTTGCAGAAGAAAGATACCCCACCTGGGGGCATAGAAGCCATAAAGAATACGCCCCGGCTTAGGGGTATTTGAAGAAGAAAGATACCCCGCCTCGGGGGACATTGCAAGTAGCGATATACCCTGCTTGGGTGCACAGGAAGAGACTACACCCCACTCCTAGGGACACATGAAGAGAGTACACCCCGCCATGGGGGCACATGAAGAGAATTCACCCCGACTCAGGGGTACATGAAGCGACAAAGAATACACCCCGCCTTAGGGGAATTTGAAGAAGAAGCATACACCCCACCAACGGGGGCACATGAGCCATCAAGAACACACCCCACTTTCGGGGCACAAGAAGCAAACATTCCCCAGCGTGTCGGGGCAAAAGAAGAAGAATCCCCCTCGGGGGCATAAAAAGCAAAGATACACCCTCGTGCCGGGGGCACATGAAGAGAATACACTCTTATCCCAGGGTCATGAGAAGCAGAAGGCGCATCCCACCCTGGGGGCATATGAAGCGAAAAGAATACCCCCTGGCTTCGGGGAATACAAAGAGAAGTATACCCCACTCTAGGGTAGAGGAAGCGGGAGAATCACACCCCCGTCTTGGGGGTATTTGAAGAAGAAGTATACCTCGCCTCGAGGGCCTAGAAGCTATAAAGAACACGCCCCGGCTTAGGGGCATTTGAAGAAGCTACATCCCGCTTCGGGAGCATAAGAAAGAGAAGAGTACACCCTGTCCTAGGGACAATTGAAAAAGAAACATACCCCGCCTAGGGGCATAAAAGCCATAAAGAATACGCCTCGACTTAGGGGCATTTGAAGAAGCTACATCCCGTCTTGGGAGCGTAAGGAGAGAAGAATACACCCCGACTTAGGGGTATTTGAAGAAGGAATACATCCCGGCCTCGGGGTCCGTGAAGCAACATATATCCCCCCCCCCCGAGGGGGGGGGTCATCTGAAACAGAACAAACAACATTCCCCGGCTTAGGGGAGCATATGAAGAAAGGAACACACCCCGATATGGGAGCACATAAGCAAAGAAGAAGAGTTCACCCCGCCTCGGGGGCATAAGAAGCAAGAATTACACCCCATCTTGGGGGCATCGGAAGCAGCAATACACTCCACTCTGGGGGCACTAGAAACAAAATACATCCCAGCCTGGGGGCACATGAAGCCAAAGACATACTCCGCCATGGGGGCATAAGAAGAAAAGAATTCACCCCGGCCTGGGGGCACTCAAAGAAAGAGCCACACCCTGGACTGGGGGCATACAAAGAAAGAAATTCACCCCACCTCGAGGGCACAAGAAGCAAAACACACCCCACCTTGGGGGCATAAGAAACCAAGAACATACGCCGCCATGGGGGCATTAGAAGCGGAATACATCCCCGCCCCGGGGGCATATGAAGCAACATACACCCCGCCTGGGGCATAGAAGCCATGTAGTAGACTCTCCGGCTCAGGGGCATCAGAAGAAGAAGCATGCTCCACCTGGGGGCATAGAAGCCATAAAGAACATACCCCGCCCGGGGCACAGAAGCAAGGAGGCAGGATCCGCCCCGCCATGGGGGCACACAAAGAGAGAAACCACACCCCGCCATGGGGGTATCAGAAGCAAGGAATGTACCTCGCCCTGGGGAGCATAAGAAGCAGAAGCCACACCCCGTCTGGGGGCATAGAAGCCGTGAAAGACATACCCGCCCGGGGGCGCATGAAGAGAATACACCCCGGCTCCGGGGCATTTGACGAAGAATCCCCCCCGATCCGGGGTATAAAGAGCAAAGAGTATACCCCGGCTTGGGGGGCATTTAAAGAAGAAACATACCCCTCCTGGGGACGTAGAAGCAAAGAGACAGAGTACACCTCCACCCGGGGGCACCGAAGCAAAAAGACATACATCCAGACCTGGGAGCACATAAAGAAAGAATATACCCCGATTTAGGGGTGTCAGAAAAAGAAACATACACCCCGATCTAGGGACATAAGAAGCAAAAGAATACGCCCTGCGAAAAGGGTATAAAAAACATGAAGAATGTACCCCGGCCCGGGGGCACAAAAAGTACACTCCGCCCTTGGCGCATAAGAAGCAGAAGCACCTACCCCGCTCTGGGGGCACAGGAAGAGACACACTCCGCCCTTGGCGCATAAGAAGCAGAAGCACCTACCCCAGCCTGGGGACACAAAAAAATACACTCCGCCCTTGGCGCATAAGAAGCAGAAGCATCTACCCCGACCCGGGGCACAGAAGCGAAGGGACATACATCCCGATCTGGGAGCATAAGAAGAAAGATATACTCCGCCCAAGTGGCATTTGAAGAAACAACATACCCTGCTTCAGGGACACAGAAGCCGTAAAGAGATACACCCCTGCCTCAGGGAGGGGCATAAGAAGCAAAAGATACACCCTCGTGCCGGGGACATATGAAGAGAAGCACTCCTCCGCCTTCAGGGGCAGAGAAAGAAGAATTCACCCCCGCCATGGGGGGGGGTATAAGAAACAAAAGACACGCCCCGTGCTAGGGGCATATGAAGAAGAAACATATCCCGCCCGGGGGCATAGAAGCCGTGAAGAGTATACCCCGGCTTGGGGGTATTTGAAGAGTATACCCCGACTTGGGGGCATTTGAAGAGAGCTACACCCCGCCTTGGGGGCATTTAAAAAAAAAACACGCCCCGGTCTGGGGGCATAGAAGCCTTGAAAAATACGCCCCACCTGGGGGCACAGAGACAAAGAGGCAAAACACACCCCTCAGGGGGATGCATACCAAATGAAGCTACACCCCAACCTGGGGGCACACTAAGAGAAATACACTCCAGCGTGGAAGTATTAATGAGAAAAGAAGAGCAGAATAAAGAAAAAGACACGCATGAGGCAGACGTGGTCTTCGAGCCCACCTCATCACACAAAAGAAAAGAAGAAAAGAAAGAGCAGTCATGAGGCGAACATGGTATTTGCACCTATCTCTTTCACAAAAAAAGAAGGACACACGAGGCCGACGTGGTCTTCGAGCCCGTCTCTCCACAAAAAAAGAGAGAAGGATACGCGAGGCAGACGTGGTCTTCGAGCCCGCCTCTCCACAAAAAAAGAGAAGAAAAGAAAGAAAATAGACATGGGGCAGACGTGGTCTTCGAGCCCGCCTCATCACACGAAAGAAGAGAAGAAAAGGAAGAAAAGACACATGAGGTAAACATGGTCCTTGAACCTGCCTCTCCATAAAAGAAGAAGAGAAGAAGAAGAGAAGAAGAGAAAGAACAGTCACGAGGCGAACATGGTCCTTGAACCCGCCTCTTCACACAAAAGAAGAAGAGAAGAAAAGAAAGAAAGAGTCCCGAGGCAGACGCGGTCTTTGCACCCGCCTCTCCACACAAAAGAAAAAAAGAGAAAGAGTCACGAGGTGAACATGGTCTCTGCACCTGCCTCTCTACAAAAGAAGAAGAGAAGAGAAAAAAAAGAGACATGAGGCGAACATGGTCCTTGCACCTGCCTCTCCATAAAAGAAGAAGAGAAGAAAAGAAAGAAGTGATCACGAGGCAAACATGGTCCTTGCATCTGCCTCTCCATAAAAGAAGAAGAGAAGAAAAGAAAGAAATGATCACGAGGCAAACATGATCTTTGCACCTGCCTCTCCATAAAAAAAAGAAAAAAAAGAGTCCTGAGACAGACGCGGTCTTTGCACCCGCCTCCTCACACAAAAGAAGAAGAGAAGAAAAGAAAGAAAGAGTCCCGAGGCAGACGCGGTCTTTGCACCCGCCTCCCCACACAAAAGAAGAAGAGAGGAAGAGAAAGAAGAGTCATGAGGTAAACTTTTACCTCCGACCTCTAGCCACCCAACAAATAGAAACCAATCAGCATTCCACCGACGGGGCATTAAACCAGAAAATATTCAGCCATCGGGGCTTCAATCCGACAGATATTCAGCCATCGGGGCTTCAATCCGACAGATATTCAGCCATCGGGGCTTCAATCCGACAGATATTCAGCCATCAGGGCTTCAATCCGACAGATATTCAGCCATCGGGGCTTCAAGCCGACAGATATTCAGACATCGGGGCTTCAAGACGATAGATATTTAGCCATCGGGGCTTCAAGCCGATAGATATTCGGCCATCGGGGCTTCAAGTCGACAGATATTCAGCCATCGGGGCTTCAAGCCGACAAAACCTTCCGCCGACGGGGCGTTAAACCGACTAGACCTTCCGCCGACGGGGCGTTAAACCGACTAAACCTTCCGCCGACGGGGCGTTAAACCGACTAGACCTTCCGCCGGCGGGGCGTTAAACCGACTAGATCTTCCGCCGACGGGGCGTTAAACCGACTAGACATTCCGCCGACGGGGCGCTAAACCGACTAACTTTCAGCCATCGGTGCTTCAAGCCGACAACCACCCTTCATTGGCCTTCGGGTCGACAGCTATTTAATTATCGGCCTTTGGTCGACAGCTACCCCTTCATCAGCCTTCGGGTCGACAGCTATCTAATTATCGGCCTTTGGGTCGACAGCTACCCCTTCATCGGCCTTCGGGTCGACAACTAAATTATCAGCCTTTGGGTCGACAGCTACCCCTTCATCGGCCTTCAAGTCGACAGCTACCTCATCATTGGCCTCCGAGCCGACACCTATATAATCCTCGGCCCCCGAGCCGATAGCTACCTCATTATCGGCCTTCGAGTCGACAGCTACCTCATCATCGGCTCCTAGCCGACAGCTATATCATCATTGGCACCCCAGCCGATAGCTTCCCAGTTAAAAAAAAAATAGACCTCTCACTTTGGTTCGGATCCTTCCCCGGCCAGAGAATCAAAGAATAAACCTTCCGTTTTGGTCCAGATCCTTCCCTGGCCAGAGAACAAAAGAGACCCTTCTCTTCGACTCTCACGTCTCGCTACCCGACGCCCCTCGGCTCAGCCATTTCGGCCGAGGCCTACTGTCGGGATTAATCCATCTGTCCCACCGCGCTTCCCGATTCTGGCTCCCGCAGCCCGCTTCCCAGCATCTTTTAGCCCTTATGGCCCACTCCCCTAATGTCCCTTGGGTTCTATAGCCCGCTTCCCTAATACCCTTTCAGCCGTTCGTGGTCTGCTTCCCTAATACCTTTACTACCACTACACTTATACGTAACAACAATATTCTCCTATGCAAAAAAAAAATAATAAAAACAACAACAACAACAAAATAACAAAACAAAAAAACAAAACAAGAAAAAAGAGAACGCATGATTGCCCTGCTTGCATGGTTGCTTAACATAGAATAATACACATCCTTGGAATTTTCTAGGACCGTGTTTCCTTGCTGAATAATATCACCCCGATTCCGGATGCACGCGCGTCACTGCGTACGCTCGAAGGGAACCCAATTATGGTAGGTGCACACGTCAAGGGGAAGAGTCATGACTGAACCGCTAAACCCAACTCACAAAATAAACCTGAGACAACACTCCCACACTTAGCACTTAACGTGTTCAATAGCCTTCGACTATAGGGATTGCCCGAATTTCTTCTTAGCACTCTGCGGAGACTTGAATTCCTATACTCGCGTGAAAGGTAATCGTGAGGAAAAAGTTGCCTACCCCCATTGTAAAAAGAGAGAGAGAGAGAGAGAAAGAAAAAAGAAAAAAAAGAGAGAAACGTGAATCCGAGTAGCCGGGAATCCCCATTGAGACACATGAGGAGACTCGCGCGAAATGGTGAAGCGAATCACAATAGGGACGAATCTTAGTAGCCGGGAATCCTCATTGAGACACATGAGGAGACTCACGCCGAACGGTGAAATCCGCTACCAAAATAAATAGATGGGGACTGTGTGAAGCTACCGAAAGTCGAAAGCCTAGAACTAATGTGTAGGCGCTAGAGTGATCCTCGAGTGTCACCAGGAAAACCTGCATATCCCTATGGTTAGGGCTCTTTGTTCACACGTTTGCACTGCCACGCCATAGAGAATTGCCTCGGGTAAAATGCGTGAATTTAGGCTATGCATGCAAGACGTGCGATATCCTCTTGACGGGTGCACCACCCCTCAATCGTGCCTCGCGGCCTGCACCGTGTCTACGAATTATGGGCGATGTCCCTATCCTATCCCCTATAGAGGGAGCTGCCTTACTTATATCTATATTATGCCTGCTAACGAATGCTTGCATGCTTGAATAAAAAAATATATAGTAAAATAATAATAATAATAATAATAATAATAATAAAAATGTGTGTATACAATAAACTCAATTTCGGCTATCGAAGCCTACTTTCCCAGCGCTGGCTCGTAGAGCCCAATCTTGGCCCCCATGGCCTACCTCTTGCCCTCGCGGCTCGTTAATCTCCCAACTCCGGCTTCTGTAGTCCGCTTCCCCGATTTGGGCTTCCACATCTTGCGCCCCAATTTCAGCTTTTGAAGCCCGCTTCCAGCCTCGGCTATTTTCGGCCTCACTTATCGGCCCCTGAGCCGACAGCTATTCACTTATCGGCCCCTGAGCCGACAGCTATTCACTTATCGGCCCCTGAGCCGACAGCTTGCAATTATCGGCCCTTGAGCCGACAGCTTTCACTTATCGGTCCCTGAGCCGACATCTTTCAATCATCGGCCCCTGAGCCGACAGCTTTCAATCATCGGCCCCTGAGCCGACAGCTTTCACTTATCGGCCCCTGAGCCGACAACTTTCAATTATCGGCCCCTGAGCCGACAACTTTCAATCAGCAGCCCCTGAGCCGAAAGCTTTCAATTATCGGCCCCTGAGCCAATAACTTTCAATCATCGGCCCCTGAGCCGACAGCTTTTATATCATCGGTAGCCACGCCGACGGCTGTCCGGGGTTCTTCAAACGAAGGGGAAGAGAAAAGAGAAAGGAACAGAAAGAAGCGAGAAAAGAGAGAAGAGAAAAGAAAAAAAAAGAAAGAAGAGAAGAGAGAAAAGAAAAGAAAAGAAAGGAAACACCCTATAAAGGCAGGGGAATATAGAAGAGGAGAAAAGAGAAGAGAAGGTGAAAAGAAGAAAAGAAGAAAAGGAAACACTCTTGAAGTGCTCCAACGGTGCAGTAGCCTGCAAGCCCTCCAACGGCACACTGCTAAGTGTCCTCAGTGGCATACTCGTTGTGAAGCCTCCAACGACATGCCCTGCGACTTCTTCAGCAACACACACCCATGCCCCTTCAGCGGCACACTTTAGTGCCCCTTCAACGGCACGCTTGCTAGCATGCTCCGCTCAGCGGCACGCCCGCTCCGCGGCGCATCCACAGGCGCCCAGCGGCATACCCGCCAAGCGGCACGCCCGGTCGCTCAGCAGCACATCCCGCTCAGCGGCATGCTTCCCAGTCCAGGCCCCTCAGCGGCACGCTCCTGCTCCCATTCAGCGGCACACTCCCCTGGCACGCTCCAGCGGCACGCTCCGGCCAGCCCTTCAGTGGCGTGCCACCCCCGCCATCCTTTATACGTCGAGCAAAAAAAAAAGGAGGAAAGACGGTAAAAGAGGAAGAGAATAAAAAAAATGGGAAGAGAAGGGGGGATTTCGACAAAAAAAAGAGAAAAAGAGAGAGAAGAAAATAAAAAAGGGAGAAGAAGAGAAAAAAAAAGAGAGAGAAAGAAAGAGAAAGAGAGAAAACAACAACAATAATAATATATATATATATGTATATACATATGGCTTCCATCCGCACGCCCCTATGTATCGACGGGCATCCGCACGGGTAAAGACGGCTCCACCCCTGCGTTGGCGCTAGCTCCTTGCCAACAAATAAGTCCTTTTCCGACGCAAAGCTTCGTGCCCTAGCCACCTTCTCTCATGCAAAACCGCCATTGTGGGCCTTATACTTGGATCGGCAAAATCTCTATCCTTGCACTGGCTTTAGTCCATTGCCAACGAATAAGTCCTTTTCCAGCGCAAGGCTTCGTGCCCTAGCCACCCACTCCATACAATATCGCCATTACGGACTTTACGTCTGAATCGGCGAAAAATCCCCCGTTGCGTTGGCATTGTCTCCTTGCCAACGAATGAACCTCGTCTTTCGGCGCAAGGCTTTGGGCCCTAGCCAATAATTACATATCACCCGCGGGTCAAAAAAAAGAGAGAGAGAGAAAGGGGCTTAAAATAGAGGTGCCCGCCGGACTTGCCCCTACACAGGGACAAGGGCAAGAATGGCAACAACCCAGCTGCGGCGAAAACCCGAAAGGGCGCTGCAGGCAAAATCGGGTACCCCGCCATGTGAAAACCCGAGAGGGCATATGGGCAAAGGCAAGAGGGGTTGGTATCGGCGAAAATCCGAAAGGGCGCTTGTACCGGTAATGTGGTTAAAAAAAAAGAGGACCAACAAACCATGTCAGCTCCCGGCACCCTGTCGGCACTGACGAAGAAAAAAAAGAGACCAACAAGCCATGTCAGTTCCCGACACCCCGTCGGCACTGACGAAAAAAAAAGGGACCAACAAACCATGTCAGCTCCCGGCACCCTGTCGGCACTGACGAAAAAAAAAGAAACCAACAAGCCATGCAGTTCCCGACACCCCGTCGGCACTGACGAAGAGAAGAAGAGACAAACAAGTCATGTCAGCTCCCGACACCCCGTCGGCACTGATGAAGAGACAAAGAGACCAACATGCTGCTTCAGTTCCCGACACCCCGTCGGCACTGATGAAGAGACAAAGAGACCAACACACTGCTTCAGTTCCCGGCACCCCGTCGGCACTGATGAAGAGACCAACATACTGCTTCAGTCCCCGGCACCCCGCCGGCACTGATGAAGAGACAAAGAGACCAACACACTGCTTCAGTTCCCGGTATCCCGTCGGCACTGATGAAGAGGCAAAGAGATCGTCATACTGCTTCAGTTCCCGGCATCCCGTCGGCACTGATGAAGAGACAAAGAGACCAATATGCTACTTCAGATCCCGACATCCCGTCGGCACTGATGAAGAGACAAAGAGACCAACATGCCATGTCAGCCCCCGACATCCCGTCGGCACTGACGAAGAGAAGAAGAGACAAACATGCTACGCCAGCTCCCAACACCCCGTCGGCATCGACAAAGAGAAAAGAGACAAGTACACCCACGGGCACCGCCCGGCTCATCCTTCGCCTGCGCTACCCGTGGGTGGGGGGCATTTGTGGACATGCAAAATTGCACTCCCGTACGCCCCAACTAGTCCAACAATAACAACAACGTCAACTGAAGAGACTACGTGGAAGAGGGCCATCCGGACTCCCCGAACATATATACACTGCCGTGAAGCTATCTCCGGAGTCTCGACAGTGAAGAGAAATCAACCGCCGGGAGCCCCACAATCTATGGGCCTCGAAGAAAATCAAATGGGCCACAACTCGCGCTCACAACGGGCTCAGAACTACCCATTTAGCCCTTCAGCGGCACGCCCTGGCAGCCCTCAGCGGCACGCCCCCTGGCAGCCTTCAGCGGCACACTCTTGTGCCCCCTTCAGCGGCACGCCCTGGCAGCCCTCAGCGGCACGCCCCCTGGCAGCCCTCAGCAGCACACTCTTGTTCCCCCTTCAGTGGCACTCCCTCCATGCCCTTCAGCGGCACACTCCCTGGCATGCCCTTTAGCGGCATGCCCCTTGCCCCTCTCAGCGGCACGCCTTCAGGCCCGTCAGCGGCATGCCTCTCAGCGGAACACCCTCTGCCCTGTTCAGCGGAGCACCCTTCAGAGGCACAGCCTTGAGCTCTTTTGCGGCACGCCCTGAGGCCCCTCCAGTAGCATGCCCCTAATGGCCTTCAACGGCACGCCCTCCTGGCCGTTCAACGGCACGCCCTTTGGGCTCTTCAGCGGCACACTTGCCGTGTCTTCCAGCGGTACGCCCGTTTGGCCCTCTCAGCAGTACGCCTGTTTGGCCCGCCAGCGGCACATCGTTAAGTCATTTCAACGGCACGTCCGGCAGAACGATGTGACGCCCATGCTCTATAGATCTTCGGCGCGCAGTGGGCTGTCCGAGGTGTCGACCGGAGGTTGGGACACGCGAGCTACTCCTCTGCCACCAAGGACGGGGGAAGTCAAACCCCATCAATGCCTCCGGTTTCCAGCCTACGACTACCGTGCTCGAATGCTTCCGCCGCTGGGGGTATAAAAGCCCCTTCTTCGGCCAGAGAAAAAGAGAAGAGAAACACACACACAGAAAAAGGGAGAAGAGAGAAGAGGAAGAAGGAGAGCCCCGTCCGCCCAAGCTCGGCAAGCCCAGGGAGCTCCAGGGAAGAAAAGGCCAGAAAGAGAGAAAGAGAGTAAGAAAAGAGAGAGAGAGAGAGAGGTTCTATGTAGCGGGAGGTAGCAGGGGAGGAGAAGGGAGCCGTCGCCCCTGCTCGACCCCGGCTCTCTCCTCACCCCTCCTTTCTTTTTTTTATCTTCTTATTCCTCTTCTCATCCCTTTTGTAGCTGGTTTCAGACATGCTCTGTAACGCTTGACCCTTGGCCAGCCATGGTCATTTTCTATCATGAATAAAAGATGCCCCTCTGCTGGGTTTCCTGTCATTCTCGTTGGTTTCTTCTTATGATATGTTTTGCCACTTGCTTCTCCCCTTTCTCTGGTGTTCTTGCTCCTTATGTTAATCTCCTTCCATGATGCCGGCCTGCCCGGCCCAATGTACAATGTCTTGGTGTAGCGCCATCCAGAGGGGTCCTTTGATAGTGGCTTCATGTATGGGCTTCTCCCCCTGTGAGTCTGACTCCAGAGCATGCCATTTAGCTCACTAGAGTGTCCCCCCGTAGAGGAGATGTGCCCTCCTTCCAGGCAGCTTGAGCCCCTGCTTCCCTAACATTCTTGATCTTCTTCCCCCCTGGTCAGTTAATGCACCCCTGGGCTTAGACCTAACCCAATGTGCCAACACCTTCCTCTCATTGGTAGGCCAACCCATACCCTCCACCGCTATAGCTTCAAGTCCCTCGTCCGTTGGCCGGTGCACTCCCTAATCGTCCCTGCCTGGCACACCCCAGGCCCTCCCAGGCTGGCACACTCTAGCCAGCCCCATCCGGTACACCTTCCAACCCGGCACGGCCTATCAGCCCCTCTAGCCGGTACACCCTCTAACCCTTCTAGCCCGGCACGCTCCTGGAGCCCTCTTGCCCGGCACGGTTGCCATCTCCTCCTACCCAGTGCACTCCCAGTCTGTCTTAGCCGGGTCTCCCGCTCATTGATTTCTCTGAGGTTTTCCAAAGTTTTATTAAAGGTGTTGCCGCTCCCGGGCGCCCACCTCCAGTTGTCGGGTTCCGCCACTCCATGTGGGCGCGTTCCCTGTATCTCCATTACGCTCGGGTCAAGGGGAGATACTGCCGAATTTTCGTTAGAAACAATAACATACTAAAAAGATAAAAGGAAGCAACAAACAAATGGAACGACCACATGTAAAGAAGGACTAAAAGAAAATAACAAACAAATAAAAAGAACAACGGTAAAACGCTTTAATCGAGGCAGGGGAACCACAATCAACTTAAAGAGAGCCGAATCAGACAACGACTAAGCAACTCGAACATCCGTCCTCATGGGAGAAAGAATGGAAGATAATCAAGAGAAAGAGAGAAGAAACACATGCAAACTTAATAAAATCAGAAAAGAAGAAAAGAAAAGCCTTAAAAGAAGCGGAGGAGGAGTGGGCCTTCACCGGTACACCTAATCTAATCCTTCGTCGATACACCCTCCACCCTCCTTCACCGGCACACCCTCCATCAGCCTTCGCCGGCATGCCTTCAGCCTCCCTTCTCTGGTACACCTTCCCCTTCCCTGGTCGGTACACTCCCAGCCTCTCCAGCCCGGCACACCTCCCACCCTTCAGCGGCACGCTCCCACCGTCTCTCTCCCTCCGTCTCACCTCCCTCTCTCACCGTCTCACCTCCCTCTCTCTCACCGTCTCTCATCTCTCCCACCGTCTCACCTCTCTCTCTCTTACGCTCACCTCTCTCCCTCTCTCCGTCTCACACTCTCACCACCGTCTCTCTCACCGTCTCACCCCTCCCTTGGCCGGCACACTCTCACCACCGTCTCTCTCACCGTCTCACCCCTCTCTCTCTCCGTCTCACCTCTCTCTCTCTCACCGTCTCACCTCTCCCTCTCTCCGTCTCACACTCTCACCACCGTCTCTCTCACCGTCTCACCCCTCCCTTGGCCGGCACACTCTCACCACCGTCTCTCTCACCGTCTCACCCCTCTCTCTCACCGTCTCACCTCCCTCTCTCTCCCTCCGTCTCACCCTCTCTCGCTCCCATCGTCTCATCTCTCTCCCAGCCTCTCTCTCTCTCCCCTCGCGCGTTCCCATCGTCTCCCTCTCTCCCTTCACCCTTGGTACCTTTGTGCACCGACCCCCCTTAACCCGGTGCATATGTGCACCGACCTCCTCTTTCTTAACCCGGTGAACATGTGCACAAACCTCGACCTTGCCCGGTGCACATGTGCACGGACCGTATCCTCCACGTGCATAGTCCTCGTGACTTGCACTAACTCCGGGCCCAAAGCTGCACCGACTTCAGCCCGCAGGCCGTACAGACTTCAGCCCGCAGGCCGTACAGACTTCGCCCTGTAGGACATACAAACTTCGCCCCGCAGGCCGTACAGACTTTGCCCCGCGGTCGTACAGACTTTGCCCCGTAGGCCGTACAGACTTTGCCCCGTGGCCGTACAGACCTTGCCCTTCTACAACCCAAAGCTGCACCGACTTCAGCCCGTAGGCCGTACAGACTTCAGCCCGCAGGCTGTACAGACTTCGCCTCGCAGGCCGTACAGACTGTGCCCCGCAGGCCGTACAGACTTTGCCCCGTAGGTCGTACAGACTTTGCCTCGCGGCCGTACAGACCTTGCCCTTCTACAACCCAAAGCTGCGCCGACTTCAGCCCGCGGGCCGTACAGACTTCGCCTCGCAGGTCGTACCGACTTTGCCCCGCGGTCGGACAGACCTTGCCCCTCTACAGCCCGCAGGCCGTACCGACTTTGCCCGCAGGCCGTACAGACTTCGCCCCCAGCCGTACAGACTTTTCCACGCATGCCGTACAGACTTTGCCCCGCGGCCGTACAGACCTTGCCCCTCTACAGCCCAAAGCTGTACAGACTACAGCCCGCAGGCCGTACCGACTTTGCCCGCAGGCCGTACAGACTTCGCCCTGCGGTCGTACAGACCTTGCCCTTCTACAGCTCAAAGCTGCACCGACTTCAGCCCGCAGGCTACACCGACCTGCTGCCAGTCCAGGTCTGCACTGACCTAGCCCAATCTCTATCCGGTGCACCCTTTGACACCCTTTGACACCCTTTGACACCCTCGCCTCGGGCCGATATTGCGATTAAACCGGACTCGCTTCTCGGGCCGGATCCCTTCCGAGCCACTACTAAAATTGCCGCACGTTCGGCAGACATTTGAACGGGTTCACCTCGATTTCCACCGTGTTTCTATTACGGACCGGTGTCTGAACATGAAAAGGTCCGTGCGTGACCGATATGGCCGACGGTTCCCATCCCAACATGGTCGTAACCCAGCATTGCTCTCGGACAATAGCCTGTCGAATCAGATTCATCCTAATGGGATTTGTTCCTGCTCTTTCATTGAAGTTGCTGTGAACTCGGCGTACGTTTGTACGGGGTTGCTTCTATCTACGTCGTACCTTCAATATGGACACTTGTCCGAATATCAAGTGGTCCGCAAGTGACCGACAGAAATCGGAATAGAACGGGACGGCTCCCGTCATCCTTGGACCCTACACATGGGAATATCAATAAGGCCTTCGTGGGCTATGCTGGGACCTCGGGTCCGTCCCGATTATGGTCACTGTCTGACCCATATCCTCGGCCTATAGCTCGCTCCCTTTGAACACGTTTTCAATTTTGAAATCTAGTCCCGGGACTCTTCCTCGCTGCCCTCTGGCACCGAGAACATTAATGATGCCCACGCAAGCCCCGTTTTGACCGCGGGAGGCGCCCCCGGCATGGTCCTGACTCGATCTTGCACCGGGCCAACAAACTCATTAGTTTCCTGCTACACTAATCGAGATTTAACCGAATGTTTTCAGAGTCTCGGAATAATATGTTTGCCGTGTCCTGGCATACATATGTTCTAGGTCCTTCTGCGACGATTACGATATTCTCAAGCCGGACACCCGTCCGAATATTGAACGGTCTCCCGAATGACCGACACGTTTCGAACGTCTGCTTCCCTAGACATAGGGCTTTCCAGCCGATTCAAAGGATATTCCCTCGTTGCCCCTTGGCACCGAAAATATTAATTACGCTCATGCAAGTTTTGTTTCGACTGCGGGGGGGCCCACCGCAGTATGGTCGCAGCTTGCTCTTGCACCGGGCCAACAGATTTACTGGTTTTTGATCGCTCCAACCGAGGCTTAGCCGAATGTCTTCCGTTCCTCTGAACAATAAATTTGCCATATCCTGGCATACATATGCTCCGGTTTTCCCGCGACGATCGCGCTTTTCTCGAGCCGGACATTCGTCTGAACATTAAATGGTCAGTACACGACCGACATGATCTCGAATGTTTTTATTCGCCCTCGCGCGAGGATTTCAATATCTCATAATAGACCTTTCATGCAATTAATTGCCTGGCCATGAGGCCCTGAATCCCGGCGATTAATCAAGGGTGTTCCCTCGTATGGGGGATGTAAATGACGCCATGACCTTTATGGCGCGACGGGTTTTGGTCCCGACACGAACTACACAATCGTCTGACGAAGTCAGATCGAGTGCACCATAGGCTCTTCGGGGCCCGAATAAATTGTCACTTTGTGACTGGCACGCCCACGCACTTAATAGACGAATCAACCATTCCCGAATAGATGAGCATAATAAACGAACGAAAAGTTCGTCCAGACCCCTCAACAAATCTAAGCCCTTAAGACTATTATTGAGGGTGTAGTTTCTCCTTCTTCTCATCCTTCTTCTGCTCCCCCTCGGGTGGCTCATCACCCACCTCCTACCACTCATCCTCCTTCATGGCCCCGAGGCCCATATGTTTCTTGCACCCCGGTCCAACAAGGTTCTTATGTGGGTCAGCCTCTCCTTGATCCACGGCCTTCATCTCAAGTCCCTCCAAGGTATCAAGGCCAACCCTCCGTTTCATAAAGGGATACCCTCCGGCAAGTCCTCGTCGACAAAGTAGTCAAGATGGAGGAGCAATTGAAGAGGGTTTTGAGCCCATGACCTCCTCCTCCTCCTCGAGTCAATCCCTTTCATACATTCATGAACAACATCACTAAGACAGAGAGATATTGCAAGGACAATAGAGGCATGCATGACGTCAATGATATAAGTGAGCAAGATGATTCGATGAAGTTCAATGATCAAGTGGATGTCGTCCGCCCTCCACCCATTCTCTATATTCCTCCACATTGCCCTCTGCCTCCACATTCATATTCGCCAAATCCTCCACCATACTATACTCCATCACCCGTCAATACGCCTTCACCATGGCGCCTGTAGACACGCCAAAATTGATGCTATGTTGAGTAAATCTCATGTCACCATATGACGCCCCAAAGCGGACTTCAATATTGATTTAATATGAAAATTTTCTATTTTTCATGAATTAATTGGAATTAACGCATTAAGTAGGGGCGTCTTTTAAATTGACGGCCTGGCCACGGGCGCCTCTTTGAAAAATGGACGACTACCAATACGGGCGTCATTTTCTGGATTTACTGCAAATTACGGATCACAAATTAAATTAAAATTGAAGAATTGACGTCTCGCTTGAAAGCATTTATTATTTGACGTCCGTCTGGAAGACGTCAGTTCATCATTTTAAATAAGGAAAGTTGATTGTTTCTATAATTAAATCTAGAAATTGACGACGTTATGGACGTCATTGTTTTAATTAACGCCTTTGGTCGTGTCGTCATTTTTAATTGACGCCCTCAAAGGGGTCGTCATTTTCAATTCCGTCTCCGTTTTGCCTCCTTCTTTCCAGTAATGATTCTTTCCCCATTTTAAACCTTGTGTTCGACTGGGAAGAGTGTTTCTTGATGGAGGATCATTACCTTGTTTTAATCCTTGTCTTGCAAGGATATTTGGCCCTATAAATACCCCCTGCAGTGCCCCTCGCGCGAGAGGAGAGGAAGAGAACACACAGAAGAACAACATGCAGAGAGAAACTCCTGACGAAAGAAGATAGTTTTTGTGTTTTGCAGGTTCTATTTCTACGAGACCTTTCTTCTTCCGGGTGTTGATTCTTCTCTCCTCTGGAGGCCATCATCGTCCTCTGCTGCTCTACTATTTGGTTTCCTCCCCCCAGTACTGTTGTGCATACGATAGAGAGGGGCTCGTGCCTTTCAATTCATATTATTAACATTAGTATCATCATCTTCATCTCATTCTTTCTAGTCATCCTGCTAGGAAGAGCTGTCACTTTCACATTACAAATCACATATATTTTGCATATCATTACTCTCATATTCTCTATAACCTTTGATACTCCTCTAAAGGGGTTTAAAAATCAAAACACACAAGGTGTGTTCATGCTCAAATTGATTGATTTCATGCCCTTAGAACATTGATACTACACCCTTTTTGGCTAATCCACTCTTTTATTTGTTTTGTGTGTGTTCTTGCAAGGTAATCAAAGCTAAGAACCCCCTTCATCGGCCGGCCGGTAGAAGGAGGAAGAAAGGATTCACAATCTCCCCCGTTAAACACAAGGTACATGCGATCATCTTCTTATTTTGAGGTAACCCCTCTGGCGATCACATTCCCCTTAGCATCCTACGCATGCTCCCATTCATCCCCTTATATTTTCCCTTTTCTTCTTCTTTTTCCTTAAGTGGATTTTTCATAATCTACAACGCCCACTTGAGTTCAAATATGAAGAGTTGGAGACGGCACCTTATGAAGTTTATAAAGATGTTGAAGTCCTTAAAGAGGCGCCCACTCCGAGTTTTCTCAATTTTCCTCTCCCGCCATTATCCGAAGAACCCCCTGCTCTGGACGATGCCATTGTCCCCAATCCTATTTACGAAACCAATTGATGCTATGATGATAGGTCGATACTCCAATCACCCACATCGGCGCATCATGAACCTTCCCCTACCCTCAAAACCCATCGCGCCACTAACATCCCGCGTTTCACCTGAACCATACCTTCCACCATTATATCCCCTCCAGCTACACAATTAGCATTCACATCGGCCTCCGCCAAGTCCGCCATCAATTCCTCTACCCAATCAAGTAAACCCCTATTGCCACCACCTCAGCCCGCCATTATCCCCATCATCCAAAAGCCAACCGTCTTTATCCCTCCATTTACCCCTTTGCCTGAATCCATGGCTAATCCCGAGCAGGGTCCACCCCATGTTGCACTCGAGCCAACCTCGTCTTCTTTCGAGCAAGGGGAGAGGCCCGACGTGCTTGAACATCCACTCTCACCTACCCTTTCTTTAACACCTACCATTGAAACGCCATCATCTATTAAGCCTACCACCTCCACTTCACCCTCTTCCACCACCTCTCGGAGTGGGTGTCTTGTTACAAATGCATGTGCCGAAGATGTCCAAGAGCCGGACAATAAAGATTTGGCTACGACTATGCTATTCAAGAGTCTAGATTTTATTTGCC
The DNA here is from genome assembly GCA_022559845.1 of Amorphophallus konjac. Classification (NCBI taxonomy): domain Eukaryota; kingdom Viridiplantae; phylum Streptophyta; class Magnoliopsida; order Alismatales; family Araceae; genus Amorphophallus; species Amorphophallus konjac. The sequence continues at coordinate 151,448 of JAHNEJ010001621.1, read as the reverse complement.
GGATGCCGATTTACGTACATGTGCTAGGCATATTTGAAAAGTCCCCGCAGCTGCTCACTAAAGAAAAATGTCCAAAATTGATGCCGTGCCAGCCCAAAGCCAGAATCATCAAAGTTACTTTGCTCATTGGGCGTGATGCATTCAAGGCTCTCATTACCCCTTGCTCAATTGTAGTGCAAGTTCCAAATCAAGAGAAGGGGTTCTCCTCAAATATTATAATGACACATGCTTCTGCCAAGGAGATGATGAAGCCTATGCTAAAGGACAGGGTAGGGCACCCCTTGCTAGAAGTCCTCAACATCAAGTCTTCTCCATATTTACTCCCACGCAAGGGACAGGCGATTTCATCAACAAGCTTGCTCAAGCTACTCAAAGCTCCCCATGTTTGTTTACCAAAGAAGGATGCTGTGAACATCAAAGGCCAAGGGGCAATGACTGTGCCAAATATTTATCCAAAAAGGGCCAGGCCTTCTGCACGGTGGGCCCGTTATGTAAAGAGGCGTTTGGGGACAAGAAGCCGAATTACTATAGCAAAGCCGCCACGCTGTCAAATGATAAGAAGGCTCAAGGCTCGAAGAGTGTGTGATGGGCGCCCAGTTATACCATCTTCCCCTTGTTCCACTCCGTCCTCGTTTATTTTGTTAAGCTCCTCTCTGTAGACACGCTATTTCTGATATCCCCTGAGAAAATCTCATGTTACTATATGACGCCCGCAGTGGCTTTCGCATTTTGAATCGCTCGAGTGCTTCCTATTCTTGAGTCTTCTTTCACCTTTTGGGCGGGCAACGAAACACTCCTTCGGCATCCGGAAATCGTCTCGTTGCGGAAATCACGCAGCATACGGACAGCACCACCATCAATTGGACGCATCAGAAGTTTCCGGAACCAAGAAAATGTCTGACGGACGGCTGCCGACGCCCTTTCGGGGGAATCCGGGGGTTTTCATGGAGGCGTCCAGCCCCCTGGACGCCTCCATAAGTGTGAAAATATTTTAAAAAATAATTAAAAAATAATTAAAAATCAAAAATCATGAAGGCGTCCAGTTGCCTGGACGCCTTCATGAATGTGAAAAAAAAAATTTCTTGAAGGCGTCCGGTTGCCTGGACGCCTTCATTATCCGGCTCACGGGCGCCCCCGATCCGCCGATCGATTTGTCGTTTAAGAAAAATCCAAGAATGTGAGGACGTCTTGCCAACTAGACGCGCCCACTCGTGAGTCATGGTTACCCACCAAAACCACGCACTTTACCCACTGTCTGCGGTTTTCGGCGGAGTTCCGGTGGGCGGTTATGAAGGCGTCCAGTCTCCTGGACGCCTTCTTGAAAATATTAAAAATAAAAAAAAATAAAAATTACTTAGGCCTTGATGGAGGCGTCCAGGGTCCTGGACGCCTCCATCCTCCGGCCCTCTATAAATAGCAGACCCCCTCCCTCGAAGGGAAGGGGCTTCAGATCCGACAGAGGAATGAGAGACTCTGTCGGATCCCTTTTCTAACCCGTGGGTCTTTTGTAGGGGGAGGTTCTGCCGGCTTCTTGGGTGCCCGCGCTCGCGAGAGGAAGGTCGTCTTTGTCCACCGTGCTTCCACGTCGTCCATACGCTGCCGAAGCTCCGCCGGATCCCGCCACCGGCGCATTCAATAAGCCAACTCTCTCCCCTTTTCTTCTTAGTTCTTTTGCATTCATCATCTCATATTCTCCGTCTCCCTTCATAAGGGAATATTCGTCGATATACGTTTACATAATTCCATTCATCATAGCATTTTCCTCCTACTCGTGTCCGAGAGGGGTTTAAAAATAACACCAACCAGGTGTGTGTCTTGTCATGATTTCATTACTTTTTATCGCAAGGGACTAATACTACACTGTCATTTTTCCGATCCACCTGTTATCTGTCTGTTTCTCTTTTGCAAGGGTTACCAAGGAAAGCCCTCTCCATCGACCGGCTGAAGGGAGAGGAAGAAGCAACCCGCCACTTCCTGCTCGTGAGGTAGGCGCGATCACTTTCTTATTTTGGGGTCTCCTGCCCCTGGCGATCACATCATACTCTCGAGACCGCGGAGAGTCATTTCCCGCAATGGCTGTTTGAATTTCTGTCTCTATATTTTTATGCTGCTCTTATATCTAGCATACTCTCGAGGCCGCGGAGAGTCATTTCCCACAATGGCCGTTTGAATTTCTGTCTCTATATTTTTATGCTGCTCTTATATCTGTCATACTCTCGAGGCCGCGGCGAGTCATTTCCCGCAATGGCCGTTTGAATTTCTGTCTCTATATTTTTATACTGCTCTTATATCTGTCATACTCTCGAAGCCGCGGCGAGTTACTTCCCGCAATGGCCGTTTGAATTATGTCTCTCATATCTTGAACTGCTCTATTCTGTCATACTCTCGAGGCCGCGGCGAGTCACTTCCCGCAATGGCCGTTTGAATTCTGCCCCTTTTTATATCTTGTATTGCTCTCATATCTGCTCATATTCTCGAGGTCGCGGCGAGTCACTTCCCGCAATGGCCGTTTAAATCACTGTCACTTAAATTCTACACTTTTCCCATCCCCCGAGGTCGCGGAGAGTCATTTCCCGCTACGGCCGTTTAATCCCCATATCTTGTTATATTGCATCTGTCCCGTACGCCCCGCCGGAGCAATCTCCCGTGGTGGTCTCTCTTCTCTCTTCCCTCTTCTTTCTACATTGCAGCAAAACGAGCCCCTCGCGCGCTCCGCTTCTTCATCCCCCGGTAATTAATTCCGCGTGACGTCACTCACACTCTCCTTGGGTCATCTATCTTCCCCCTTCCAAATCAATTCTATCATCTATCCTAAATCACGTTCTATTTTCTCGGTCTCCTACTCAATCTAATTCATCTTCTTCGTTTCAATCCTCTCACCATTCCCTCCAAGAATTCTCTCATTTTTGCCCTTCTTTCTCCCCGGGACCTCCCAATTATCCTGAATTTATACCATCACTCCAAAGTCTTTTCCTCCGGGACATCCAAAACTCCCCTTCCTTTCAAACTCCACGAGTCACCTATCTAATTCATCCGCCTCTCAGGAGGCTTCGGACTCTCTTTCTCAAATTCTTTGGGATTCCTCTCTAAACTTGTGTTCCGCCATTCTTCATCTCTCCCCCAATCAGGGTTTCCACCCTTTCTCATGTTGTTTTCGGGGCTTTAGTCCCTATAATCCCCCTCTGACTCCGGTATCTTCTGTAGACCCTCATGCTTTCAGGGTTTCATGCCCTAGCAAGGGAGTTCAAGCCCTGCCGCTTTTCCTTTCATCCTCCTTCGTCTGTGTCCGGCTATTCATCACTCTTGTCATGTCGACTTACCTCCAACCTTTATCCTATCCTTTATCATGCGAGCTGCCAAGACAAGAAATGCAAGCACAAGGGGCAACATGCTGATTGCTTCAGGATTACAAGTTACCTTCATCGAGGGATACAAGGTACGATTTAATTGGGCAAGAATGCATCTTTAATTTTCATATTACTCATTTATACGCATTGAGCACAAAAGTGAGGTTTTCAACATGATAACGAGTGTTGGTTAATTTAAAAAAACAAAGCAAAATTTTTTGTCTCAGTCAAGGTTACATTTTGCTTCTACAACATGTAAAGGTATAGTGAACTCCGTGCCAGGAGTCCGACATTCCCTCCCCGATCGTTAAGGGCTATCCCTTTGCACGGGCCACACACTACACGACATCCTTAACCGGCTCCCTTGGAAAACGTCGTTCCTACTTTGGCCATGTCCAAGGGGCATAAAGGTCTTTTTCTCTTCCTCTCTCGACTCAGGTGTAGGGGCAAAGGGGCAGAATAGGTAAGACAACCAACCTAAGCACTCCCCCGAAAAGAAGAAGTCTCAAATAGGGAAAGTCTATTAAGACCTTGTTCTCCATTATTAAATTCCAAAAGTTAATGTTCTGATCAAAGTCCAAAGGATACATCCACAAATAAAAAATAAAAAAAAATTGGCATGGCAAGAGGGCAGTACAGTTTCCCTGCAAGACGTCATGAGCCCAGTCGTATGTGTGCCAGAAGGAGAACTAAGGTTCGATGATATGACAAAAAGTCCCAACGCAACAGACCTAATCCCTAGGAGGAGTGCCGCGAGCGGAAGTCAAACTTTGATACCCTTACAACCTACACCGAGCTTGTCTCCAACTTCTCTTCCATTTCTCCCTCTAAGGCTGAAATATTCCTCGGGTATGGCCCTTGTAGGAGCACCGATGACCAGGGGCAGTTAGCCATGCGATGCCACCCTCTAATGCACCCCGTGCTCTGGGTATCTCTTAGTGAAAGGGTAAGGAACAAAGATCTTTGGCCAGCAGCTTAATTAGCCTTGATCTTGCAGTTTGCAAAGTTAAGCCTAGCATTATGTTTCTTGAAAAAAAATCAAACTCAAAAATAAAAAGGGAAAAAAGGGAGAGAAGAGCGATCATGTGCCTATATTCTTATTTTTCTTATACTAGCATGTTGCATTTGCATTCTTCATTTTGCCTTATTCGATAAAGACTTGACCTCCTGACCCACCATCAAGGACAAGGTTGAAATCCCCTGCTTATTGAGCAAGAGGTCAAGTTGGAACAGAGAAACTAACGTATTTTCTAAAGCATTCTACAGGGACAGGTACACAAGCCAAGCAAAGCAAAAGAACAACCACAAGAACGCAAGAAGCAACAAAATCTGTTTAATTCCACTAAATATATGTCAGATGTACAAAAGTAAGGGTGGATGTATAACACAAAAATCTCCCTAACTCTCTCCTCCACCCTCCTCATCTCCCCCTCTCCGTGAACTCTCAACCTCTCCCTGTCCTCCACCCTACGGAGGAAGCCTAGGTGGAGCCATCGATCCTCGCGAGGTTGCACTCCTATCGCCCCACGCTCTCCTCTCAGCCTCCACATTCCTCTGATGCTCAGAGGAGGTAGCAAGGTAGTCTGTGCTCGAGTAGGCACTGGGGCGTCCCTCACGCTGAGCACGCTCACGCCCTCGCCGATAGGGCTCCTCCGCGTCCCTCGTGCGATGCTCGGCAATCCCTAATCTGGTGCTCAGCTGCACCCTCTCCATCTCTCGTTCTAGCCTCTCCCATCTCTCTCTCTCTCTCTCTCTCTCTCTCTCTCTCTCTCTCTCTCTCTCTCTCTCTCTCTCTCTCTCTCTCTCACGCTCCTCCCTCTCTCTCGCCCTCTCTCTTCTCTCCACACCAAGGAGGACGCGTAACTCTATCGCATCTCACGGCAGCTCCTCCGCGTCACGACACCTCAGCTCCGCCTCCGTCGTCCGTAGCTCTCGCTCCTGCACCCGAAGTCTTGGTCAATGAATAATATAGATAAATATTTTTATGACTAAGTTAAGGGGGTAGGTTGCTTACTCTCTCCTGGAGGGAGGCCTCAACTGCCTCGGCATGAGCTAGCACACCAGCGAGCTGACCCTCAAGATCGGTGTGGTCACAGGCAGGCTGCGTCGAAGAAGAGGCACCGTAGGAAGATCGGACCCTCTCTAACTCCTCTCGCTGAAATAAAAGGATTAACAACGATTAACAATTAAGCTAAAAATCATTGTGAAGTTGCAAGTGAGAGTCTTACCAGCTCATCTACGGTGCACTGGAGGTCATCGCGCTGCTGCATTGTGGAATCAAGGAGCCCCTACAGCATGGCTAGCCTACCCTCAGGATCAAACTGTGAAAATACCCAAAAAAAATGTTACTCACATAATCATGAATCTTTAAGGTTTAGAGAATGCTAAATAGAGAACTCATCTGTCGGCGCATGCCACGGTAGATCCAAGGGCCGTATGTCCGTGTGTAGGCCCAAAGGTAGGCCTCATCTGAATATGCTCCCGCAGGGACTAGTCGTCTGCGCCACTCCCAGTCGACCAGTTGGTCGTGTGCTCGCTGACTCCAGTCATCCACTCCCTGGAGGCCGCAAAACCTTCACCCGAGTAGAGGTACTGTCCCCCGAGTCGGGAACTCAACCGCTGCCTGGTGAACCCCCAGTGTCCTCATGATCAATCTGTAGTGTAGCGGCTCCACCAAGTTGAGGGCGCGCAACCAGATCTCTCTCCCGAAGTAAGGGATGGCAGGCTCCACCCATGGCATCTCCCCGATCTCCCTCTGATAGGGAGTCCACACCGCTTGCAAGGAAGATTATTAGTGTTCATGCCATCATAACATAACAAAATTTGAAATTCTAAAAATCTTACCTCTACATGTGGCATCACATCTATTATGTCATGGATGCAGGTAACCTGGTCCTTTAGAGACCGACTATCTCGACGCGAGGACCACCGTCGCGCCAAGGGAAGTAGCTCTCCTCGATCCTCCCAGCCACACTCAAGGGTGGGTAAGTACATGTAGCTCCAAACCTGAAAAGCATTTCACATTTGATTAACACGAGAAATAAGTGCAATATTCACCAAGTTTAAGGGTTTATAATTTACCTGAAGCAGGGGGTAGAAACCGCCAAGAGAGGATAGGCGAGTAAAGATGCCTAGACTGTCGAATAGGTGGGCTAGCACTACCGTACCCCAGGCGTACTCACCAACTTTCTCTAAGTCCTCGAATAAGGGAAGAAATTGACAGCTCACAGCATCGCCTCGTGATCCTAGTAGCAATCTCCCAATCAATGGGATGATGAACCGGCGTAGCTCCCTATCAGCCTGTGGTCCTGTCTCTGTAGCAAAGCTCCCTCTCGCCTCACTCACCAACCTCTTGAAGTAGTCTACTGCAAACTCCCCTACCTCCATGTGTGTGTGGTATAGACCCAGACTCTCTTGTAGGGCTACCCTGGGAACTAGAGAAGTTTGCCCTGTACCCTCCAACTCCAATCATGTCAACCTACGTGCCATCTTTCGATAGTAGGGGTAAGTGAAACTGCTCACTGCCACTCCGTGCACTCGCAATCCTGTGATGCGAGTGACATCCTCTAAGGTAGGGATCATATTATCCTAAGGGAAGATGAAGGCCTTGCACTCAACATCCCACCCGGCCTTCAAGACTTGAATCAACCCAACATCTATCCTCGTCACCTCTATGTCCAAAAACTCACCAAAGCCCATGCGGCGGAGGTGAGCCTGCTGAAACTCTGGCAACACGAGGAAGGCGGCCCGGACGAGAGTCCATGAAATTTGGGTACGCGTCGCACCCTGAGTCATTCAAAAATAAAAAGAGAGAGAGAGAGTCGGTATTCATTCTACCACAAAAAAATAAAGAAACTTTTTCGTTAATGCGCTGGGTCATGACACCACGTTAATTAACGCGCTGACTGTTAACGCCGCATTCCATCGCAGGCGGCCGCCGGCGTTTCCCCTCTTCGTAGGGCGCTCTCCATGGGCGTTTCGCACTCTGTAGCGTGCCAGGGGCACGATCCCATCCCATTCTCGTCCATGCACAAGAAAGAAAAATCAAGAATGGGTTTTTAATCAAATTTTTCAATTTTTCTTACCTCTCTCACGCTGCGAGCCGCTGGGGCTCCGGCAGGTTTGTAACGCCCCGAATTTTTCGGATCATTGTTCGGATAAGGATCCGTGGGTTTCGAATCGCTTTCGTGGGTCCCATATTACATTTTGTGGTTTACGCGTGTTTTTTCCTCACGAGCCTTCGGAATCCCGTGTACGGTGAACCGTTACATTCTCCGACTCCGGGACGTTACCATCGCGTTGTGCTCTTTCCGAGGATCACGTAGGTAATTTGTCCGTATTTTTCAAAATTTCTAAAATTTTGAGCCCAAAAGCATTTTCTGCGTACATTAATATTTTCATTTTTTTAAACCCCCCCATCACCCTCTCTCTTTCTCTCCCTCACGTCTCTCACCCTTTCCCCTCCCACGTTCTCTCTTTCTCCCCTCTCTTCTCAGGCGGCCGACGGAGCGAGGCGGAGGCGACGCGGGCGAGGAGCGGCCGAGCATGGGCGAGGATTGAGAGGACGTGGCTCGCGGTGGAGCTCTTGGCGAGTTCGTGAATCGGAGGAGCTTTAACGGCATTTTCTTGGCTGATCAGTGTCCTCGGCGCGCGGAATCTTTGGTGAAGGTAGGGGATGGTTCCCTAGCTCGAGTACTTCATTTCCTGCGAGTTTGGCAGCCCGAGGTGACCCGAGAGGGTTTATTTCTCCGTCCGGGTATAAATGCATGATTTTGGGATGTGAGCCAGATTTTGTGTTTTGATCGTATTCTGGGGGTTTAAATGGGTCCTCTCGGTGCTAGAGAGGTTGGGGAATTATTTCCCCTTATTTTCCCCTTCACATGGGTGTGAACGGGGCGTGGAATGGAGTTTTCCACCGAGTTCGTCATTTTCAGGTTCGGAAGTAGCGCTCGTACGAGAGACCGCCACTAGCCCTGGCGGTCCTCTGGGGGCCGCCACTTGCCCCATTATGTCGGTTCAATTTCGGGGTCTCGTGATGGGCCGCTACTTGGTGGTAGCGGTCCAGGCATGACCGTCCTGGCGCTAGCGGCCAGGGGGCTGGCCGCTACTCCGTCGTTTGGGTTCTGTGTGGTAGCGGCCTTGCGGTCCACCGCTAGGCTACGGTTGCGGTTGTAGATCCTAATAAATCCACTTAAGGAAAAATTAAGTATATGAATAAATAAGCATGAAATAGCACGAGGTGCTAAGGGGAATTTGTGATCGCCAGAGACGTGAACGCCTCAAAAGTATAAGAATAATAAATAGGGAGGGATCGCGATATAAATACCTTAAAAGCGCGGGTGATTGTGAATGCTCCTTTCTCTTCTAATCGGCCGGCCGATGAAGAGAGTTCTTCAATTAATTACCCTTGCAAACAAAAACAAACACCAACAAAGATATGGATTAGAAACATGGTGAGTGTAGCATCAATTCATAAAAAATATATGAGCATGAAAACATGTGCAAGAACACACCTTAAGGGTGGTTGCCCTTAAACCCCTATGCAAAGAGGGTGTGGAAAAATATGATGAATGCAAAATAAAACAAGGGGAAAGAGTGCAATAGTTGCACTAAGGGGAGATACTCAACATAGTTGAGATAAAAATATAAACATGAACATGAACATGCATGTATATGAACAAACCGATGATGATAGAACAAAAGTAAAGAGATGAGGGTGATAAAAGAAAATCTGATCGTTTGCTCCTTAGCTTGGATTCTCGATGGGGAGAAAACTTCAAGAGGATGAAGAATGAAGCATAGAAGCCCCTCCTTCAGCCAGCAGCGACCAGCGTGAGAAGAGAAAGAAGAAAAAAAAACAAAACAAAGAAACAGAAGAAGAAGAAGAAGAACAGAAGAAGAACAGAACGGAGGGAGGAAGAAAGAGTTCGAATTCAACCGATTAACAGAGCTCAGAAGCTCTATTAATAAGATAGAAAAAGAGATAAGAAGGAAAGAGTCCAAAGGAGGAATAGATAAGAAGGGGCAAGAGCCCAAAGAGAGGAGGATTAAGCTGGGCAAGAGCCCAAACGAAGCAGGGACTCTCTGGGGAAAGGCTGCGTTCGTTCGGAACAAAAAAGTGAAACACGACCTGGACCAGGGCGTCAATTCAAGAATTGACGACATGCACAAAGGGCGTTTCTTAAAAACACGCCCTGCACAAGGGCGTTTCTAAAAAACTAATTTTTAGAAATAAAAACTCCAATAGTAAAACACGCCTCAACCAAAGCCACGTTTAAAAAACACGCCCCTGGGAAGGGCGTTAATTTCAAGTTTTTTAAGTGAGGGAAGTCGGTCAAACATGAAGAATTGACGCCCTCAGGCGTTGGCGTCCTTTCTCCAAGAAACGCCCTAGATCAGGTCGTGTTTGAAAAACACGCCCTTACCCAGGTCGTGAATTTCAAAATATTCAGATACATGCTCAGAAAATTCAGAAAAATAGGAAAAAGGAGGAAATGAGGGAAAAATAGGAGAAATTCAAGAAAAGTGGGAAAAACCACTCAAACAAGCTAATTTGATGGTCAAATGGGGCATTGCACGGTAATATGAAATATACTCAAAATAATGTCAATTTTAGCGTGTCTACAGCTGCCCCGCCTTGGTGTCTACTTTGCAAGGGAGCGTAGCAAACTGAAAAGTAGATGCCAAGGTGTGATGAGACACGCAATCAACATCACTTGATGAGAATCAAATCAAAAGCACGAGATGAAGCAAATCTCGGGAAATTCAATGAAATCAACAATGTTTGGATAAAAGGGGAGTTGTGCACGCGGTGCACGAAGGAGATAAAATAAATGATCAACTTCCAGCGCGGTGGAAGTACCCCAGGTCACAAACCTGTAAGTTTCACCATTGGGGAGCGGTTACCAGCCAGTGGACGTGCTACAGTCAAGGTGGATCAAAGGAAAGGATTGAAATAAGATGATAAAAATCCAAACAAGGAGCTTTCGAGAAAATCACCCAAAACAGCAACAAAACGAACTGAAGATTCAATCCGGCATGGAATATCTCATATCTGGAAAGATTTAAGATCAACTTCAACCCTCAAAGTCAGCTCATCAGAATGATTTTTCAACAATTATTTCAAATTCCTACATGAATGCATACTGGGTTTAAAAGGAAAAATTAAATCAAATGAAAATATAAGATAATCGAGGATAATATTGCTAAGCTGCCAAGACTGGGTCAAGAAACCGATTTCACGAGCTGATACTAAGCCGAAGCACGTTTATCCACGCACCAACTCATAAAAAGGAACCATCATCCCCAGTCTCGGACGGCTCAACGGCCTATCCGTATGACTAAGATGCCTCTGGAATCGTCATCATTTTTGATGAAGGGGAACTCAAATTCCAGATTTACCAAAGCCACAAGGTCCTTGATATAATCTAGTAGCATATAGTAAAATGCATACAGGAGATGGTGGTGCAATGAGCATGGGAACTGAGAACTGAGCTGCAAGCACCGTGGGGCTTGGATGATGATGCCCAGTCGGTGGGACTAAGAGCTTCTTATCCTGCGCTCAAAAATTCATCAGCCAAGATATAAAAGATAACAAGCAGTGAATAAGACATTTAAGCGTAGCAAGCATAGCATGAATCAAAGCATCAATAGCATGTCACAACATAGTAACCATTATGAGTTGAATCATGATATTGCAAAGCATCATTGTTTGTTATTTTGTCACGAGGATGCCAACTTGGCTAATCAAGATTTGGAGTTGAATGATCAAGATCTGATAATGCCCATCGGCAGAATTGATCAAGAGAAATTAGTAGGAGTTGATTGAAAGATCTGGATATGAATAATCAGAATGATAATCAGGAGATATAACCAAAATGATATAAGGAGGTGATAACCAAAAATGCCCAGGGTGGCATGTCATGAGAATATCGGGAGAATCACTAGATTGATAGCAATGAGTGGAGATAGGACTCATCCCGTGCTCTTGGTCCTTGCAAAGCTGTTCCTGTAAAATACCATCAGAAAATACAATACAATTTTTATGGAGTTTTTTTTGAAATATGTAAATTTTTATGTGGTTTTTGAAAATATACTCAAATTTTTATGAATTTTAGAAAAATATGCAAATTTTTATGGGTTTTGAAAAATATTTCAATTTTTATGAATTTTGGGAAAGATATTCAAATTTTTATAGATTTTGGACAAGAAATATTCAATTTTGTTTGATTTTGGTTAGACATTGCTAAAGCAGCATCAAAGGGTGGCTTAAACCACTGGCTAGGGGTCCTCGTTCCTTCCCCTTTTGCTAAAAACTGCCCAAAGCTGGACGTGCATTGAAGGGTGGCGCCCTATAACCGACTGTCCTTGATCAACGGTACCCCTACCAAGGCCATACCTGAGAAATGTTCAGTCTTGGAGGGAGAAGAGAAGAATAATTGGAGATAAACTTTATGCAGGATGGGAGATGTCGGGACTTGAATTCTTTCCAAGGTGTTACCTGTAACGACCCGAGAATCCGATTACCGGGAAGGCCCGATAACCCGAGACTCGCACCGCCACCCACGAGCCCGAAGACTCGGAAGGGTTAAAAGGATGGTGTGGAAACTACACAAGCATCACAAATAATTGCAGAAATTAAACAGTTATGATATTAAGCAGGAAATGAATTAACATTTTACATGGTCCACAATAAAATAACAACAACAGCAACAGTAACAGTAGTCCACGACTAGTACAGTGACAAGAAAGAAAAGTACAGCTACACGGGGCATCCCCCGGCTCTGACCTCTGGCACTACCTCTGGGCACCCGCACCACGCTTCCGCTGCGCTCCTGACACGCTCCCCGAAGGTGGCGCCTCACCTGAAACACGGTGAAAACACGCAGGGAATGAGTCTCGGAACAAGACTCAGTAGGGATCACTCGAACCCTACCTCGTAAAACGAGAAACCACTACCCAGCGGTAGGAAGGTACCTCGGAAAGGAAAGCCCTGTACTCTACAGAACTAGACCCTAACGGCACGCAAACCGACACACGTGCCACGGTACGAGAAGACCGAAACTCAACGGTCGAACCGTCAAAACCCGAAGGTCGGAAACACACGACTGACAGTCTGACACTCCGTACTCGACAGGAGTACCACCCACTAGAAGCACAGCCGGTAGCGTCCCCTGACGTCTTACACCGCACCGCAGGTGAACCGCCTGACATGGTAGGTCCTACCCGAGGCGCAAACACCGTACAAGTAACCACAACAAGTGACTAGCTGGGGTCACGCCCGTCGACGTGGGTCCAACCGCCCCCAACCACGTGTGCACACACAGACCGCGCGTCCCTGGTCTGGCCCTCTGACCGGTTTTCCCCTCAGCCGGACTCTGGCTGCAAGACGTGGGGCCCAACGGTAACCGGTCCACAAACCGTCTCTAAAGGTCAGCCCGTACACCACTCCCTGGTGCGACTAGCACACGCGTACTAGTAGGCTACGACTAGTGGAGGGTCACTGAAGGAGTAGACTCTCAAGTTACGGAAAACAACGCCCAAGCCCGACAACGTGTGGGAATCACCCCACGCACTAGTCCCGTCGCACGGAGACCACGGTCGGAGAAAAGCGAGGTTGCCACCCTCATGGGGCAACACAGGAAGTGGCGGTCCGACCCTGGACCGTCACAGCCAAATGGCGGTCCACTCTAGGGCCGTCACTTACAAATGGCGGTCTAAGGCAGACCGTCACACGGCCAGAGGGGTAGGGGAAGTGACGCGCCTACCCTAGTGCGTCGCTTGGAAGCGGCGCACCTAGGCCAGGGCGTCACATGGCACCCCACACCCACGAAAACCACAGGGAAAGTAACGCGCTTACCCTGGCGCGTCGCTTGCAAGCAACGCGTCGGGCTCAGTGCGTTACTCGCATGTGACGCGCCTAGACCAGCGCGTCGCATGGCCCTCACGCTCGGGATGGAAAGGGAAGTGACGCGCCTGCCCCAGCGCGTCGCTTGTAAGTAACGCGCTGAGCCCAGTGCGTCGCTTGGCCCATCCACATGGGGGACAACAGGAAGTAACGCTCCTGCCCCAGTGCGTTACACGCATGTAACGCGCCTATCTCGGTGCGTTACATGGCCTGACCCCCAACGGTCAAAAACCAACGGTCGAAACGCATGTGACGGCCCAGCCCAGGGGCGTCACTAGCAAACGGCGGCCAGTCGCAGGACCGTTACAGCCCTCGACCCCAAAGGCCAACACCCAGGGAAGTAACGCACCCCTCTAGGGGCGTTACAAGCATGTGACGGTCACTGGAGTGACCGTCGCTTGCCCCAGAGCACGCTACGGCGGGAAAACCCCAAAAACACCAACCACGCCCCCGTACCTCCACCGGAGAGGGGGAAAACAAGGGGGAAGACCCCTGGGGACCCCTAGCATGCATCTAAGCCACCAAAACATAGAATCATGGGCTAAAACCATAGATCGGGCGGCTCACCCCAAAACATGGAAAAACCCCAAAAACGCCCAAACATGCCTCTCTCGTCCTCCCCGCGGCCTACAAACCACGGAAAAGAACGGCGAAGAGCTAGGGAACGTCACCCTACCTCAATGGAGCGAATGCTCCGCCGGATCGTCCACGAATCGCGAAGAACGCTTGAAAACCCTCGTTCTTCCTTAAGCTTCCCACGCTCGCCGCACGCCCCCACGACCGCCTCGCCGCCGCCCACGTCACCGCGCCGTCGCCCCGCCGCCGTCTGCAGCTGGAGGGGAGCTCGCCGTGGCCAACCGGGAGGAAGAGAGGGAGAGGGAGGGAGACACGGTGGAGGAGGAAGGAGGAAGAAGAAGATGGTGGGGGAGAGAGAAAAGAAAAAGGGTTTTATAGAAAAACCCGGAAAATCCGTAAAATTCCAAAAATTAGGAAATCACACCCCCGCGATCCTCGGAACGCACCGATCGCAACGGTACCACTCGTGTCCGTGTGAACAGCCCGGTTCACCCGCAACGAGCGTCCGAAGAGAAAAGCCGAAACACACACCGGGAATCGGAAAACACACGCGGAAAAAGCCGCGGAACGCCTCCGGGCCTCCGAAACGACTCCGGATCGCGCCGATCCGAACACGAAAGATGTCCGAAACGAAATTTCGGACACAACGGAGCTGGACACTCCGAAAACTAGATCCGGGACCCACGAAGAAGGATCCGAAAGGTCCGGGATATTACAGCCCTCCCCCCTTAAGGAATTTCGTCCTCGAAATTGAGAACAACCCAAGGGGAAAGAAGAGGAAGACTCACTCAAACAGGTACGGGAACTGCTGACGCATCTCGTCCTCACGTTCCCACGAAGCCTCACCACCAGAGTGTCGTTGCCACACGACCTTTACCAAGGGAATGACCTTGTTCCGCAGGCGCTGCTCTCGCCTATCCTCCACGCGGATCGGAAACTCTGGGAGAGAAAGATCTGGAGTCACCTCAGGCCAAACGGAAAACTCGAGCACATGAGAGTCATCGGGCATATACTTCCGCAACATAGAGACGTGGAACACGTCATGCACCGACGCCAACTCAGAGGGTAACTGCAACCGGTAAGCAACCTCACCGATGCGCTCCACAATCGCGAAAGGACCAATATAGCGGGGACTCAGCTTCCCACACCGTCCAAACCGCATCACCCCCTTCATCGGAGAAACTCTCAAGAACACATGATCGCCCACGGCGAACTCGAGGGGCTGCCGCCTACGGTCAGCATAGCTCTTCTGCCGACTCTGGGCCGCCAACATGTTCTGACGAACCAGGTGCGCAACATCCACACATTGCTGCACCAATTCCGGTCCCGTCAAAACACGCTCACCCACCTCAAACCAATCAAGTGGAGTCCGACAAGGACGCCCATACAATGCCTCATAAGGAGCCATGCCGATGCTCGAATGAAAGCTGTTGTTATAGGCAAACTCCACTAACGGTAGGTGATGAATCCAACTCCCCTGCCACTCCAGGCAGCAGGATCTCAGCATGTCCTCCAAAGTCTGAATGGTCCTCTCAGACTGACCATCTGACTGTGGATGATACGCCGAGCTAAATGCCAACTCCGTGCCAAGAGCTCGCTGGAAACTCCTCCAGAATCCAGAAGTGAAGCGCGGATCCCGATCCGACACGATCGAAATGGGAACCCCATGCAACGGCACGATCCGCTCCACATAAAGACGAGCCAACTTAGGCACGCTCCAGCTGACTTTGACCGGTAGCAACCGCGTCACCTTCGTCAGCCGATCCACCAGCAACCAGATACTGTCCTGCCCACTCGGGGTTCTGGGCAACCCCACCACAAAATCCGTGGTCACATGGTCCCACTTCCAAGCAGGAACATCCAAGGGCTGGAGAGTACCGCCTGGTCGCTGATGCTCCGCCTTCACTTGCTGACAGATCAGGCACCTGGCCACAAACTCGGCCACATCTCTTTTCATGCCAGGCCACCAGAACTGCCTCCGCAAGTTCCGATACATCTTCGTCGCACCCGGGTGCACAGTGTACCTGCTCCCATGAGCCTCGCGTAACACCGCAGGACGAACCTGCTCCTCCGCTGGGACGTACAGCCTGCCACGAAACCTCGCAGCACCGTCCTCGCCGAGCTCCACATCAGCCATCGCAAGAATCCGGGGCAACTCAGGGTCCGCATGCTGAGCCTCTGTCACCTGACGACGAATAGCAGGAGTGACAGTCAGACTCGCAAGCACTGCCAACCCTGGCTCCTGGGGAATCTTGAGCCTGAAAGATACTTCGGGCACCTGTTCCCAGAGCCTCCACTTCCTCAGCATCAAGGTACTGACCGCAACCTTCCTACTCAAGGCATCGGCGACGACATTCATCCTGCCCGGCTGATAAGACAGGGTGAAGTCATAGTCCTTCATGAACTCCATCCAACGCCTCTGTCTGAGGTTCAGATCTCTCTGCGAGAACACATACCTCAAACTCTGATGGTCAGTGAACACCTCGAACTTCTCACCGTACATATAATGCCTCCAGATCTTCAGCGCGAAGATCACTGCCGCCAACTCAAGGTCATGGGTAGGGTAGTTCTCCTCATGGGGCTTTAGCTGCCGAGATGCATAAGCCACCACTCTACCATGCTGCATCAGAACAGCACCCAATCCGACGCCGGAAGCATCCGTACACACCACAAAACCTCCCGATCCAGAAGGCAAAACCAACACCGGAGCCGAGGTGAGCAATCTCTTCAGTTCCCTAAAGCTCTGCTCACACTCCTCGGACCAGACGAAAGGCACATCCTTCCGCGTGAGCCTCGTCATCGGGGTCGCAATGCGGGAAAAATCCTGGATAAACCGGCGATAATAACCCGCAAGCCCCAAGAAACTCCGGATCTCCGTCACCGACCTCGGCCTCGGCCATTGCATCACAGCCTCGACCTTGGCGGGATCCACGGAAATGCCATCACCAGAAATCACGTGCCCCAGAAAGTGCACCTCGCTGAGCCAAAACTCGCACTTGCTGAGCTTCGCATACAACTGGTGATCTCGCAACGTCTGCAGCACCACACCCAAATGGTACGCATGCTCCTCAGCAGACCGCGAATAAACAAGGATGTCATCCACGAAAATGACCACGAACTGGTCCAAATACGGGTGGAACACCCTCTGCATCAAGTCCATGAAGGCTGCTGGGGCATTGGTGAGCCCAAACGGCATCACCAGAAACTCATAATGCCCGTACCTCGTACTGAACGCAGTCTTCTCCACATCGGACTCGCGAATTCTCAGCTGATAGTAACCGGACCGCAAATCAATCCGCGAGAACACTCGCGCGGACTGCAGCTGGTCGAACAAGTCATCAATCTGCGGCAATGGATACTTGTTCTTAATGGTCACTTCATTCAGCTGTCGATAGTCAATGCACAACCGCAGACTACCGTCCTTCTTCTTCACAAACAACACGGGCGCACCCCAAGGGGAAAAGCTCGGACGAATGTACCCCTTGGCCAACAGTTCCTGCAACTGCGCCCTCAACTCCCTCAACTCCGCGGGGGCCATACGGTAGGGAGCCTTCGCCAAAGGTCCCGTACCAGGTACAACCTCGATCACGAAATCGATCTCCCGCTGGGGAGGTAATCCAGGCAACTCCTCAGGAAAAACATCGGGAAACTCGCACACCACCGCAATGTCCTCGACATTCGGCTCCATCCGGTCAGACACAACCACAGACGCGAGAAAACCCTGACAACCTGAATCAAGCAATCGACGGGCTCGAATAGCAGAGATAAGAAATCGAGAAGAGGCGGAACGGATACCTTGGAAATAGAAGGTCCTCTTGCTCGGATGTTGGAAGTAGACCCTCTTCATCCCAAAATCCACCACCGCTCCATGAGTCTCGAGCCAATCCATGCCTAGAATCACGTCGTAATCCCGAAGCTGCAACGCATACAACCTGCCTGGCATACTCCGCCCATCGATCCACACCGGAACCTGGTCGAAGCAATACGGAGTGACCATAAAGTCACCCGAAGGCAACTCCACAGCCAAATCACAGGACAACTGGGTCACCGGCTCCTCGACGCTCGACGCGAAATCCTCCGAAATGAACGAATGAGACGCGCCAGAATCAAATAAAACCCGAGCCGAACAACCCAAAATCTGAACGGTACCTTCCACGAGCTGCGACGCCATTGCCTCTGCCCTGGTCAAGTGCGTGATCTGGCCACGAGCTCTCTGCCTGCCTCCCACACTAGCTGACCTGGGTAGCGGCGGATACTGTCCCTGCTGCTGCTGCTGCTGGGAAACCTGCTGCTGCGGCGGCCTCTGAGGACAGTCACGCGCCATGTGCCCTGGCTGGTCACACCGAAAACAGATGATCGGCGCCGTGCACTGCCTGCCTGGGTGGGTCCCACTACACCGTGGACAAGGTCCTCGCGATCCACCCACCGATCCCTGTCGCTGCAAAGGAAACGGCTGCTGCACACTGCCCGATGAAGCCTGCCCCTGATCCCTGGACTTCTTCTTGCCGAACCCTCTCTTGAAGAACTTTTTGACCTTCGTGCCAAAGGACGCAGATCCTGTCACCGAAGCTGCCGATGCCGGTACTCCTGAACCACCCGACGCAGACTGAAAGAAACCCTGCTGCTGAGTAGCCGACTGCTGGCTGCGACCTGACACAGACTGCCCCTGGCTGATCGGTCCTCGAGTCCTCTGCATATCCATCTCCAAGGAAATCGCAACACGAGACGCCGTCTCGAGATCAGTGGTTCCATTCGCGATCAAATGGTGCCTCAGCTCCAACCTCAAGCCCTGCACAAACTGCGTGGTCCTCACCCTCTCATGCTCCATGATATGAGGTGCATACCGACCCAGCTCGACAAATCGGGCCCTATACTGCAACACGGACATGTCACCCTGCACCAGCTCCAGAAACTCCCGCATCCGCTGCGTAGCAACAATATCTGGACAGTACGTACGCTCGAAAGCACTGACAAAGTCATCCCACTCGATCTGCTCAAGCGGACGAAGCTGAAAGGACGTCTTCCACTCGGAAGACCACCACCTCCGAGCCGTACCCTGCAACTGGTTGTAGGCCAACACCACTCTGTCCTCGACAGCACTCTTCGCAGAACTGAACACCCGCTCCATCTCATCAAGCCAATCACGAGCCGCATCAGGGTCTGCCTGGCCGCTAAAGTAAGGTGGATGGAACTGCATGAAATCCCTCACTGCTCGGCCTGGCCCACCCCTGACTGACGAGCCCTCACCGGCCTCTCCGCCGAACTGCTGAGCCATGAGATGGTACATGCCACGGAGAAAACCCTCGGCCCCCGGAGCCCTCGCAGCATCCGCGGCCTCGGTAGCTCCCGGAACTCTGCTATGCTCCTCCTGGTCCCTCTGGACCCCCTGCTGGATCTCCTGACCTCCAGCCGACTGCCCCTGCTGAGAGCGAGAACTCCTCCTCGGCGCCATCCTCGCTCCTGAAGCACAAGACAGAAAACTCAGAAACGGAAGGTCAGAATAAAACACGCGGTGCCCCATGCCAGCGTCACATGTACATCATCGTTGTGGACTAGTGGACCAATACAATTACCTATAATTCCCATGTAATTCCACAACCGCGCTCTGATACCAGCTGTAACGACCCGAGAATCCGATTACCGGGAAGGCCCGATAACCCGAGACTCGCACCGCCACCCACGAGCCCGAAGACTCGGAAGGGTTAAAAGGATGGTGTGGAAACTACACAAGCATCACAAATAATTGCAGAAATTAAACAGTTATGATATTAAGCAGGAAATGAATTAACATTTTACATGGTCCACAATAAAATAACAACAACAGCAACAGTAACAGTAGTCCACGACTAGTACAGTGACAAGAAAGAAAAGTACAGCTACACGGGGCATCCCCCGGCTCTGACCTCTGGCACTACCTCTGGGCACCCGCACCACGCTTCCGCTGCGCTCCTGACACGCTCCCCGAAGGTGGCGCCTCACCTGAAACACGGTGAAAACACGCAGGGAATGAGTCTCGGAACAAGACTCAGTAGGGATCACTCGAACCCTACCTCGTAAAACGAGAAACCACTACCCCAGCGGTAGGAAGGTACCTCGGAAAGGAAAGCCCTGTACTCTACAGAACTAGACCCTAACGGCACGCAAACCGACACACGTGCCACGGTACGAGAAGACCGAAACTCAACGGTCGAACCGTCAAAACCCGAAGGTCGGAAACACACGACTGACAGTCTGACACTCCGTACTCGACAGGAGTACCACCCACTAGAAGCACAGCCGGTAGCGTCCCCTGACGTCTTACACCGCACCGCAGGTGAACCGCCTGACATGGTAGGTCCTACCCGAGGCGCAAACACCGTACAAGTAACCACAACAAGTGACTAGCTGGGGTCACGCCCGTCGACGTGGGTCCAACCGCCCCCAACCACGTGTGCACACACAGACCGCGCGTCCCTGGTCTGGCCCTCTGACCGGTTTTCCCCTCAGCCGGACTCTGGCTGCAAGACGTGGGGCCCAACGGTAACCGGTCCACAAACCGTCTCTAAAGGTCAGCCCGTACACCACTCCCTGGTGCGACTAGCACACGCGTACTAGTAGGCTACGACTAGTGGAGGGTCACTGAAGGAGTAGACTCTCAAGTTACGGAAAACAACGCCCAAGCCCGACAACGTGTGGGAATCACCCCACGCACTAGTCCCGTCGCACGGAGACCACGGTCGGAGAAAAGCGAGGTTGCCACCCTCATGGGGCAACACAGGAAGTGGCGGTCCGACCCTGGACCGTCACAGCCAAATGGCGGTCCACTCTAGGGCCGTCACTTACAAATGGCGGTCTAAGGCAGACCGTCACACGGCCAGAGGGGTAGGGGAAGTGACGCGCCTACCCTAGTGCGTCGCTTGGAAGCGGCGCACCTAGGCCAGGGCGTCACATGGCACCCCACACCCACGAAAACCACAGGGAAAGTAACGCGCTTACCCTGGCGCGTCGCTTGCAAGCAACGCGTCGGGCTCAGTGCGTTACTCGCATGTGACGCGCCTAGACCAGCGCGTCGCATGGCCCTCACGCTCGGGATGGAAAGGGAAGTGACGCGCCTGCCCCAGCGCGTCGCTTGTAAGTAACGCGCTGAGCCCAGTGCGTCGCTTGGCCCATCCACATGGGGGACAACAGGAAGTAACGCTCCTGCCCCAGTGCGTTACACGCATGTAACGCGCCTATCTCGGTGCGTTACATGGCCTGACCCCCAACGGTCAAAAACCAACGGTCGAAACGCATGTGACGGCCCAGCCCAGGGGCGTCACTAGCAAACGGCGGCCAGTCGCAGGACCGTTACAGCCCTCGACCCCAAAGGCCAACACCCAGGGAAGTAACGCACCCCTCTAGGGGCGTTACAAGCATGTGACGGTCACTGGAGTGACCGTCGCTTGCCCCAGAGCACGCTACGGCGGGAAAACCCCAAAAACACCAACCACGCCCCCGTACCTCCACCGGAGAGGGGGAAAACAAGGGGGAAGACCCCTGGGGACCCCTAGCATGCATCTAAGCCACCAAAACATAGAATCATGGGCTAAAACCATAGATCGGGCGGCTCACCCCAAAACATGGAAAAACCCCAAAAACGCCCAAACATGCCTCTCTCGTCCTCCCCGCGGCCTACAAACCACGGAAAAGAACGGCGAAGAGCTAGGGAACGTCACCCTACCTCAATGGAGCGAATGCTCCGCCGGATCGTCCACGAATCGCGAAGAACGCTTGAAAACCCTCGTTCTTCCTTAAGCTTCCCACGCTCGCCGCACGCCCCCACGACCGCCTCGCCGCCGCCCACGTCACCGCGCCGTCGCCCCGCCGCCGTCTGCAGCTGGAGGGGAGCTCGCCGTGGCCAACCGGGAGGAAGAGAGGGAGAGGGAGGGAGACACGGTGGAGGAGGAAGGAGGAAGAAGAAGATGGTGGGGGAGAGAGAAAAGAAAAAGGGTTTTATAGAAAAACCCGGAAAATCCGTAAAATTCCAAAAATTAGGAAATCACACCCCCGCGATCCTCGGAACGCACCGATCGCAACGGTACCACTCGTGTCCGTGTGAACAGCCCGGTTCACCCGCAACGAGCGTCCGAAGAGAAAAGCCGAAACACACACCGGGAATCGGAAAACACACGCGGAAAAAGCCGCGGAACGCCTCCGGGCCTCCGAAACGACTCCGGATCGCGCCGATCCGAACACGAAAGATGTCCGAAACGAAATTTCGGACACAACGGAGCCGGACACTCCGAAAACTAGATCCGGGACCCACGAAGAAGGATCCGAAAGGTCCGGGATATTACATTACCCCTCAAAGAGGTAGTCTATTGCGCTGGGGCTTTATGCCTTTGATTTTTAGACCATTGACATGCATACGACCAGGGTTTTCCCTGCGGGGACTTTGCCACTCTTGTCATGCCATAATTCACAATCTTACTTTTATCGAAATTCTGACTTGATTTTCATAATAGCCCTTTTGGCGAGATGTATATCATGAAAACTCATATTTAGTTTGGGTCAAGACTGCCCCTATTTGAGACTCCTCTCGTATTGGGGATTACCAAGGTTGGTCATCTCATCCGTCAACCTCTTGCCCCTGCACGTGGCCGAGTAAAGAAGAGAAAATACTTTCAGATATACTCATGGCATGGCCAAGGTAGCAACGGTGTTTAACCAAAGGAGCCGGCTAAGGACGCCGTGAAGTGTGTGAGGTGCCCAGCTGAGGGTTGATCTTAACAAGCAAGGAGAGAATGTTGAATTCCCAGCGCGGGGTTCTTATTAACCAAGGTGCTGCATAAGCAAGCCTAAAGACTCTTTTTAACAATGATTTAATTTAACAAAAGCCTAAGATACAGATCTAAAACACCACTCTTAATCTTGTTAGGAAGCACTTCATTTTGAAAATCATGCGTGAAGTAATGAGGTAATGATATCATATAAATGCATACTTACGTCAATATATTACCTTGCAACCTTTGTTAAAGCAGCTGCCGCGAGAGGTTGATCATCGTAGGATAGTCCTCTTAGGCAGGTAAAGGATTGGAAGCAAAGGATTGAAAGTGGCTTAACAAGAAGGAGTGGTGCCAAGACCAGACTCAGACGAATAAGGAAAAAAAGGAAAAGAGGCGAGGGCTAGAACTCCCTCACTAAGGCACGGAGACCCTGATCACATGGAACAGTCTACAGAAGGAGAGGAGAATTAGAAGGAGGAATGAGGACTAAAGCCTCGAAAGTAATGGGAGAATGGGCAGATGCCCAAGGCAGTGGATGTGGAAGAAGTTGGGTCGGACCCAGAATCAGGAGGAATTAGAAGAAGAAATTGGTAGATAGAAAGAGGCGGATCCGGAGGGTCCGGAGGCAGAGGAGAATCATGAGAGGAAAAATCCGAAGGCTCCAGAGGGATGACAAAAGAAGGGACGTGATGCCCTGAGACGAAATAGGGAAAAAGATGATGGAAAAGGAAGAAAAAAATGAAGGATGTGATGTTCAGGAAGATTAGAAAGATGAATCGGAAGAAAGATGGAGGGTCCGGAGGTTCCGGAGGAAGCAAATGCCGAGGCACGCGATGCCCAGGGAGGAGAGAAAAATTCGGAGGTTCCGGAGGAATGAAATTAGGAAGGAGAAGGTGGAAAGGGGCGTCGTGCCCGAGGGAAAAGTCCGGAGGTTCCGGAGGAAGCAAATAAAAAAGGTGGAGAGGGGCGTCATGCCCAAAGGGAAAGTCCGGAGGTTCCGGAGGAAGCAAATCAGGAAGGAGAAGATGGAAAGGGGCGTCGTGCCCGAGGGGAAAGTCCGGAGGAAGCAAATCAGGAAGAAGAAAATGGAAAGGGGCGTCGTGCCCAAGGGGAAAGTCCGGAGGTTCCGGAGGAAGAAAATGCCGAGGGACGCGATGCCCTGGGAAGAAGGGAGAGAAATCTGGGAGATGAAAAGGTTGGAAAGGGGCGCGATGCCCGAGTAATGAAGATGAATATGAATAAGATGGGAAATGCGGAGGATCCGGCGGTGTCGAAAGGCGGGGAAGATACGGGTTTGGAGACCCGGGAAGCAGGAGGTGCAAATGCATATGAATGCAATAGAATGGACGTGATGAATGCAGTGAATGCATGAACGCAATGAAATGCAAAGAAGATGAGGAATGTGAAGGGTGAGAGGGCGAGATCCTCCTCTTTCCCCTGGGAGTGGCCCATGAAGAAAACGTGATAGACAAGAATATGGATGGAGTGGGATAGAGGGTGGATAAAGGAGTGGAAGACCCCTTAGCGCCAAAATAACCGCCCCTCCATGGCAGCGAAAGTGTATAGCCAATTGGCCCAATGGAAGAAGCTTAAGTAATAAATAACAACCCCCTTGGAAGGCAAAGAACAACAATGTGAGAGGATTGGAAAGTTGGAACATGAAGCATTGTGCTACCCATTAACTGTGGCGTATATGGAGTGTTGAACAAAATGGGCATTCACCCCTTGCATGGAGGAATGGATTCAGGATTTGGAAATTGGAACAAGGGGTGCCCTGCCCGGCCCTTGGGTGACATCAACACCTGGCATTCTCTTCTGAACAATGACAGTGACTTGGCCTCCGTGACCATGCTTGGCACAATAATCCGGATTGGCATCCGGTAAATGAATTCTTGAATCTTGAATCGCATAGCCGTGGCCAAATCTGTCTTGCCCGGCTCTTGATCATCCTTGGCGCAAGTACTTATAGCCGCGTTCCCCTTCCGAGTAATAAGGGGAGGTGAGGCGGAGGCGGAAGGCTCCGTGGATGGTGGAGGTATAATGGAAAGTGTAATGGGAGGTGTTGTAGAAAGGATGAGTGGAAGTGGAGGTTCAAACACGCCGAGCTTCTCCCTTTGCTCGAAAGCAGTCGGGGTTGGCTTGAGTGTAAAAAGTGGTGGATCCTGCTCAGGACTAACCATAGGTGAAGGGTTAAGTGGTGGAGTAGGCAATGTGGGTTTTGGGGTTAAAGGGATGAGGGAGGGTTAAGGTGGTGGTAATGGGAGGTTAATTGGGGAAGATTCGAAGGTGGGCTCAGTGGAGGCTGGTGATATGGAGGTTAATGGCATAGCTGGTGGAGGTGTAATTGATGGGGGTTTAATTGGTGAAGGTGTAATTGGTGGAAGTATAATTGTGGGAGGTGTAATTGGTGGGGGTTTGTTGCGGAGAAAATGCCGAACGGGGCGAGCGACGTTGGGAGTGGGAGGAGACTCAAGATGTGTCGGCGTGGGTGATTGAAATATCGACCCATCGTCGTAACACCAAGAGGTCTCAAAAACAGGGGTAGGGTTAGGGACGGTGGCTTCATCCCGAGCAGGAGGTTCATCGAATGATAATGGGGGAAGTGGAAAGCGAAGGAAACTCGGAAGGGGTGCCTGCGGAGCTTCATCATCGTATACCGGCTCAAGTGCTTCAATTGCCGGTTCTTGCTTGCTTGAAAGGCCAATGTCGCAGTCATCCATCCTATCCTTCCACTCTCTCTCCATCTTTGTAATGTCATTTAGGAAGGCATGGAGAGGGTTGACCGGAGTGGGAGGAGCCGTGACCTTCTTTAATTGTTCCTCCATTAAAGTGATTTTGTCAAGAAGAGTTTGCTGGAAGGGGGTGACTTGAGCAACCGAGGGTTGGCAGGGCCTTGAAGGAGGGGTTGTATAAAAAGGCCGTGGAGGGGAATCAACCGGCTGACCCGTAGAAGAACCCGGATGGACCGGATTACAAGGAATATAAGGGCCTCGGGGCCGCGATGGAGGAGGAATAGAAGGAGGCGGGTGATGGGCCACCCGAGGAGGAGTGTGAATAGAAGGAGATGACAAGGGAGGTGGGTGATGGGCCACCCGTGTAGGATTGGAAGGAGGATGAGATGAATGAGATGCACCCTCAACGGCGGCCTTAAGGGCTTGGATCTGTTGAGGGGTGAGATGATCTAATACGTGCAAGATTCGGGAGACCTTCTCATCGTTGGGAGGGGACGGCCCTGAGGGAATAGTGGCCCGAAATTGAGTAGGGGGACCATGAGAATGGACATTGCCCATGGGCTGGGCATGACCATAAGAATGAGGACGTGGTCCCTTGAGAGTATGGTGAGAATTTTGACGAACATGTTGAAATTGAGGGGAATAAGATGTGCTAGGTTGATCACCCTCATGAACATTAATTGAATTGAACATGTTATTTTTCCTATCATGGTAAGCCATCATGCAATCAAAATAATGTGCAAACAATTGGCAAAGAAACACACCCAAGTTGAAATGGTTACCTTGATTTTTATGTTCGAACCTTGGTGAATTAATGAATTTATGCAAATTGATATGATTCACACAAGGGGAGGAGCCTAGTTTCAATATGATTTAACTCCAATGCCAACTAGGAATACTCTCTCACCACGTTTAGGCCAACTAATTCGGGACTTCAAAGGGTACAACCTGCCCGGCGTCCGTGAGGGAATCCACGGGTGCGGGGACTTATGGAGGCTTGGAAAAGGGATTTTCGGTCCAAAGAGACGGAATGCTCAATGGAGGGTCGTCCCGATTCCAAGAGGGTGTGTGGAATCCTAGTGAGGAGAGAGGAGGTCTCCCAAACCAATGCAAAGATGAATGAATGCAACAGATATAGGCAAACCACAATGATAAACAAGAGCAATCAATATGGTAATCACTGGAGCACGGGTCTGAAAAAACACAGGAAGAAGACGACCGGGGGAAGGTCGCTATCAGCAAAGAGACGCCCTGGGGCACGGCGTGAATCACTGTGGAGGGCCCACAGGAGCGAAAAAACGCGCCCTGACATGGGACGCTACAAACCAAATAAACGCCTCCTGGTGAGGGCGTCAACTCGTAAAGGGTGCACGGCCAAATCAAGACACGCCCCTGGCCGAGGCGCTATGCAATAAAAAGGTGCCCTGTGGCAGGGCGTTAATTCACAAAGCACCAGGGACGCGTTGGAAAACGCCCTTGCCAGAAGGCGTTATAGAATCAAAAGGCGCCCTGTCTGGGGGCGTTAATTTTAAACACGCCCCAGGTTGAGGCGTTAATTCACAGGAAGCTCAACGACAGGCAAAATGAAAACACTCACAGTCACACAAATAAGGCAATCAACAGGATATCATGCTCATTAAGATTTTTTAGTTTTTAGGAGGATAAGTGGAATTTCTAAAAAGAAGATCTAATAAACTAGCCAATCACTAGTGAGGAGAGTGCAAAGCACAATAGAGGGTGCCCGTGGGACACAAGGGAAAGGGTACCGAGGGTACCAAGGGGAAAGGGCACGCGAGGGTGCCAAAGGGGAAAGGGGTAATCAAAAAAATGAACAATAGGGGTCCCACTGTGATCGCCAATTTGTAGATCCTAATAAATCCACTTAAGGAAAAATTAAGTATATGAATAAATAAGCATGAAATAGCACGAGGTGCTAAGGGGAATTTGTGATCGCCAGAGACGCGAACGCCTCAAAAGTATAAGAATAATAAATAGGGAGGGATCGCGATATAAATACCTTAAAAGCGCGGGTGATTGTGAATGATCCTTTCTCTTCTAATCGGCCGGCCGATGAAGAGAGTTCTTCAATTAATTACCCTTGCAAACAAAAATAAACACCAACAAAGATATGGATTAGAAACATGGTGAGTGTAGCATCAATTCATAAAAAATATATGAGCATGAAAACATGTGCAAGAACACACCTTAAGGGTGGTTGCCCTTAAACCCCTATGCAAAGAGGGTGTGGAAAAATATGATGAATGCAAAATAAAACAAGGGGAAAGAGTGCAATAGTTGCACTAAGGGGAGATACTCAACATAGTTGAGATAAAAATATAAACATGAACATGAACATGCATGTATATGAACAAACCGATGATGATAGAACAAAAGTAAAGAGATGAGGGTAATAAAAGAAAATCTGATCGTTTGCTCCTTGGCTTGGATTCTCGATGGGGAGAAAACTTCAAGAGGATGAAGAATGAAGCATAGAAGCCCCTCCTTCAGCCAGCAGCGACCTGCGTGAGAAGAGAAAGAAGAAAAAAAAACAAAACAAAGAAACAGAAGAAGAAGAACAGAAGAAGAACAGAACGGAGGGAGGAAGAAAGAGTTCGAATTCAACCGATTAACAGAGCTCAGAAGCTCTATTAATAAGATAGAAAAAGAGATAAGAAGGAAAGAGTCCAAAGGAGGAATAGATAAGAAGGGGCAAGAGCCCAAAGAGGGGAGGATTAAGCTGGGCAAGAGCCCAAACGAAGCAGGGACTCTCTGGGGAAAGGCTGCATTCGTTCGGAACAAAAAAGTGAAACACGACCTAGACCAGGGCGTCAATTCAAGAATTGACGACCTGCACAAAGGGCGTTTCTTAAAAACACGCCCTGCACAAGGGCGTTTCTAAAAAACCAATTTTTAGAAATAAAAACTCCAATAGTAAAACACGCCTCAACCAAAGTCACGTTTAAAAAACACGCCCCTGGGAAGGGCGTTAATTTCAAGTTTTTAAAGTGAGGGAAGTCGGTCAAACATGAAGAATTGACGCCCTCAGGCGTTGGCGTCCTTTCTCCAAGAAACACCCTAGATCAGGTCGTGTTTTAAAAACACGCCTTTACGCAGGTCGTGAATTTCAAAATATTCAGATACATGCCCAGAAAATCCATAAAAATAGGAAAAAGGAGGAAATGAGGGAAAAATAGGAGAAATTCAAGAAAAGTGGGAAAAACCACTCAAACAAGCTAATTTGAGGGTCAAATGGGGCATTGCACGGTAATATGAAATATACTCAAAATAATGTCAATTTTAGCGTGTCTACAGCGGTCAGGCCAAGGCCGCCATTTGGTATTTGCGGTCCAGATTGGACCGCCATAAGGCGTTGCGGTCTTAGAGGTGACCGTCCCTTTAACCGCGTATTTATGGCGGGTAACGTTCCCGGTGAGACCGCTATATGTTTCTGGCAGTCCAGAGTGGACCGCTACTTGGTGGCTTGCGGTCCAGGGTGAACCGCCAAGCGGTGTGACGGTGCAGGGAGGACCGCCACTTGGTTTTCCGTGTTGGTGTGTTCCGGTCATGTTGTGTTGACCCCCGTTCGACCCGGTTGTGACCCAGTGGTCGACCTTCGGTCTCGTGGATGTCCCAGACACCCCGCGGGTTCTGTGTCTATATTTTTGAGTGTCCAGAGGTACCGTGTTACCTCGATTAACATGCCCATAGGTTGGAGGATCCGGGTGACCCCATGTGCTCCGGGCTTTTCGTGCTTTCGCTAGAACAAGTAGCAGTGTATCGGCATGTGTGCGGTGGGCTATTCCTGCACGTCATTGGCTTCCCGGTAAGGTGGTTTCCGAGTGGGCCGTGAGTTTGGCCCTTGGCATGTGAGTCCAATCACCCAGCCTGGGGTTGGAGGTTTCCCGCTTTTCCCTTGGATAGGGAATTAACTCGGCGGATTGTGAGTTACCTTGGGAATCGTGCTAACATGGTTTCAGACCTAGGGATTAGGCTAGATTAATGGTGTTGTGCCATCTTGTGCAACGGTCTTGACCCCGAGTCGAGTGACTCAAGGACCATTGGGTTTATTAGGTCTAGTGGACTGTCTAGAGTCTGGTGGCCCTGGGCCACCTGGTACTCCGCATTACTCGAGATGGGTGTGTGCGTAACTTTTAATGTTCACGTTTAGTGACCTCCCACTAGTCGTAGCCTTCTTACAGCACGTGTGTGCTGACCCACTCGGGAGTGGTGAAACGACTTACCCGAGAGAGATGGTTTTTAGACTGGTTGCCATAGGGCCCCTCCGCACAACCTGAGTCCGGGCTTTGGGGAAGAACCAAGTAGAGGATCTGACCTAGGGCGCATGGTCTGTGTGTGCACACGTAGTTGGGGGCGTCGGACCCGCACTAACGAGTGCGACCCCAACTGGTCCTTGTTCGTGGTACTGGTTGTGTGTCTCAGTCTCCGCCTGGGGCATCGTAGGGAGACACTGGGGTGCGGTGTAAGACGTCGGTGGATGATAACGCAAAAGTTCGTCGTTTAAATCACGCGTATAACAATCTTAAAACCGCACTCACACAAAATGATTAAAAGAGAATGTAGTACTATGGCAAGCACGGGTCGAATCCACAAGGAAGAAGAGATTTTTAAAGTTAAAAACTTTGGACTCATTTGAAAAATATTTGTGATTTGATTGATTGAAGAAAATAGTAAAATGAAGAACAAATCAAACACTTAATTAAAAACACCTATGATTATGCGCCTATGCTATAGAAATTAATTGGATAAAGTGAAAAGAAGAGATAGAAGAAGGGGGTAGAGATAAAAGAAGATCAAGAACTAGATCAAAAGAACAACTCTCTTCATTAACTTAAAAGAAAAGATACATGAAGTGCAAGACAAGCTTACAACAAAGAGGTGACAAGATTACAATGAAGTAACATAACACAAAAGTAATGACAAAAAGAGGGGCCTGAGATGTGAAGATAGTAGTAGCAATGGTGATGACACCATCGTCTCCTCCTTGCCGAGCCTTGGAGAGTATCGCTCCGTCTTGAAAGAGATCGCCGTGTACACCGGGAGGAAGTCGCCTTTGTCGTTGAAGCTGCCTTTGGAGGGTGAATAACTTTGAACCCAAGAGAAATTAGGGGATGCCCAAGAAAAAGAAGTTGAAGATGAGGGAGAGAGAAAGAACTTTGATGAAGAATTCAGATAGGAAAGAAGAGCAGAAGAGCTTCAAAATAGAGAAATAACAGAAACTAGCACCTCGGATGAATAGTGAAATCACAGGACAGTAAGTTGAAAAACGAGAAATATATTCAAAACCAGAAAGAATTAGATGATGGTGTAGAAGAAGAAGTTGTAGAACACGTAAAAACCAATAACTTTCATGAAGACAGTAGGAGCAGAAAATGAATATAAGAGGGAGAAATAAGGGGAAGAACAGAGAAAAATACTGGGTCGCATATGAACAGGATAGCACAGTGAAAAATATGAAATATCTTGAAAACTAGAAGGAATTAGAAGATGAGCAAGAATAAGAAGTTGTAGAGAACTTAAAAAAAAAGAACTTTTATGAAGAAAGCAAGAGGAGAAAATGAACTTACGTGAGAGAACTCGGAGGGCTAAGGTTGGGAGAGAAAGAGGGAGAGTGAAAGATTGCCAAAAGAAAAGACTCCTCCTTCTCCTCCTTACCATGGGCTATTTATAGGGAAAGTTGGGTAGATAGAGGGTAGAGATTATATCAAAAGGAGATGGATGGCTGAGATTCAAGTGGAATATGATGTATGTGGAAGAGTAAAAGTAGGTGGGCACCCCCTTTCTTGGACTTTAGGCACCCCATTTCCTAAGGCTCATCATGTCTCTCCTTTATTTCAAACTTTGAATGTCCTTTTCCTCCTTTTCAAACTTTGAACTTTGAATTCCTTCTTTTCAAACTTTGAATTCAAAATTTTGAACTTTCTTTTCCCTCCAACCAAAATATGTGCTTTTTGACTTGGTCAAAGTAGTGGTGACAATTTTGCCCCCGGCTTCTTTTGTAATTGCCTTCGGTATCCTACACACACATAATTGCACTTTAGTCCATAAAAATTACCACAATGTGCACATAAATATCAAATGCTCATGATTATGTAATGGAGAATCAATGCTCATGGCCCTCAACTTTAATTTATTTTTAAATAAGACAATCAAATTAATCAATTTACGTGAAAGCTCCAATTTAAATGCGGAGTTGAGGTTAACTATGAAATATGCATAATTGCCTAATTATATGCACATAAAATGGTGTACATGCAATGAATTGTCATAAGAAATGGACACTTATCAGTGGACGCATCCGGCCTCGCTTCTAGTGGGCAGTGCTCCCGTCACGTGACGTGTGTTTCTAGTGACTCGAGTTTCCATTTCACGTGTGCGAGATGTGGTTTTACTCGTAGTTCATGGTGGTTTCCCGAGGTAGAGGTATAGGGTTTCCGGTGAGCGTCACTGTGGGTTTTCCATAGATAGTGTAGGGTTCACAGCGGTGAGGTCGCGATTGTGTCTACCCAGACTACGTTGTTTTGGGTTGGGCCTTGGTCTGTGAGTCGGGCCTCCACGACAGGGTTGTCGTGGTGGGTTTTCTGGCGGCGTAGCCAGAGGTTTTCTTGTTAGTCTGGTGGTCCCCCGACTGTGAGATCAGGATGTGTGTTTTTCGTTACAGTGGGAGTAGCTATAGCACTGAGTTTTTACCGACCACCGAGTTTGTTGTTCCCGTTATTATTGTTGCATTCTGCTACCGCCGTTATTTACGGTTGGCGTTCCGCGAGACCCCTACTGAGCCAGTGATAGGAGGCTCACCCCTGCTTTTCAGATGTGGCGGTTCGTCCTCAAGGTTCGAGGGTGCTACGCGGAGGTTCTTAGTTGCCAGCTCGCCGGATTGAGTGTTCACTCGGTGTTAGGTACACTTCTCTGCCTTATATTGTACTTTTGTTGGGCTGAACTCTGTAGTTAGATTGTTTATTTCTGTTAATTGTTGAATTATGCTGCTTTATTTCCTATTTCTCTGTACTTTCACACTCTTTTTAGCCCTTCCGAGCCCTCTGGCTCGTCGGCGGTGGGCCAGAATTCGAATGGTATCGGGTTCTTCCCAGTATCCGGATGTTGGGTCGTTACAGGGTTTCTCCACGCCCTCGGCCTCCTCTGCTTCCCCGGTGGCCTCCTCCACGCTCATGGGCTCCTCGCTACCGCTCCCAGCCGACCTAGCCGCCGAGGACGTCGCCGTTTCGCCTCCCTCCATCAGTTCCACCGCCGGTAAGGCTTCTTCTTCTTCCTCCCCTTGAGAGCGAGGCCGTCGACGGGTCGCCCTCCTCTTCGAGCGTCGAAGATCCTCCTGGGCATCCATTGGAGGAGAGCAATGTTGGGAGGCAACGGTTCTTCTATCTTCTCCCTTCTCTCGTTTGAATAACAGTGAGGCAGGGAGGAAGACGAATGGCGAGGGCCATTTTTGAAGGGCTTATGCGTGCTGAACACGGTTGCAAATGCAACCGCGATAATTAATTATTGCGGTGTTACGTATAGGCACGTCAAATAAAATTTCAAAAAAGTACCCAAAGAAAAAATAGGGGAAAAGCCTCATGTTCTCTTGTTATTAAAAAGAGAGAGAGAGAGAGAGAGGAAAAGAAAAAAACAACAGCAAACACAAAAAAGAGTGTCACTTGTTGGTTGAAGCTTGCTTCGTTTTGTCTTCCATAGTATTTCGCTTTGTTATGTTTGTACATGTCTACTTCCTCCCATTATGCTATCTAGCCGTTTATTATGATTGGTCCTTTTGTTATCTTTTACTACTTTATCCTTTATTTGTTGTTCTGTGTTTATTATCACTTACTCTCTTATTCAAAAAGAAGAAGAAGAAAAAAGAAAAGAAGACAAACAAGAAAAAAGAGCAGAAATCATGGCACTGGCACGTCATGTAATATCTCGGACCTTTCGGATCCTTCTTCGTGGGTGTCGGATCTGGTTTCTCGGAGTGTCCAGCTCCGTTGTGTTCGAAATTTCGTTTTGGACATCTTTTGTGTTCGGATCGGCGCGATCCGGAATTGTTTCGGAGGCCCGGAGTCCGTCCGCGACTTTTCCGCGCGTCCTTTCTGATTTTCGGTGTGTGTTTCGGTAATTCATTCGGAACCTCGTTGTGGATGGACCGGGTCGTTCACCTAGGCACGAGTGGTATCGTTGTGATCGGTACATTCCGAGGATCCCAAAAACGTAATTTTTAATTTTTCGGTATTTTTTGGAATTTCTGGATTTTCTATAAATATCTCCCATTTTCTCTCTCTCCCCACCCTCCTCTTTCTTCTTCCTCTTTCTTCCTCCCCCAACCGTGAGCGCCCCTCTTCCTCTCTCTCTCCCATTTCGACGCGGCGGGCCTCTCTCCGGCTGTAGAAGGCGGCAGGGCGACGGCGCGGCGACGTGGGCGGCGGCGAGGCGAGCTCGTGGGTGTGCGGTGTCCGTGGGAAGCGTGAAGGAGTGGGGTTTCTAAAAGCTTTCATCGTGATTCGTGGGTGATCCGGCGCGTCTCGGGGCGAAATTGCGGTAGGGTGACATTCCCTAGCTCTCCGCGTTTCATTTTCGTGGTTTCTAGCCCGGTGTGAGGCCGAGAGGGGTCGATTCCATGCCGGGAGGGTAAAACCATGATTTTGGGAGAGTTCGCCCGATCTATGATTTTAGGCCATGATTTCGCGTTTTGATGGCTTAGAAACATGCTAGGGGTCCCCAGGGGTCTTCCCCTTTGATTTCCCCCTCTCCTATGGAGACATGGGGGCGTGGTTGAAATTTTTGGGCGTTTCACGCCGTTTTGCCTCCGGGTCGGTGTGACGGTCCTTCCAGTGACCGTCACACAGTGTGGCGCACCTGGGTGGGTGCGTTACAGCCATGTTTTTGCCAGCTGGGGGTCTGTGGGCTGTGATAGTCCCACGATAGACCGCCACGACGCTGTGACGCGCCTGGGTTAGACCGTCAGGGATGATCCGACCGTTGGCTTTCGACCGTTGGTTTTGACCGTCGGGGGTCAAGGCTTGTGACGCACCAAGCATGGCGCGTCACAGCCTTGTGACGCCCCTGTGTGGGTGCGTCAGAGCAGACGCATTCCCACCCTGTAACGCACCAGGTTTGGTCCGTTACAGTCTGTGACGCACCGAGTGGCACGTGTCACATTTTGTTCCTTCGTGCCTTGTGACGCACCAGGCTGGGTGCGTCAGGGCCTGTGACGCACCAGGGTAGGCGTGTCACAGTCGTTTTTACACTGAGGGTCTGATGCCCCTGTGTTGGGCCGTCAGATGGCTGTGATGGTCCAGCCTTAGACAGTCAGAGCCTGTGGCGCATCTAGGGTAGACCGCCAGGCTCAGGGCTGCACCGGGTGGTCCGCAGTCCCGTTTCTTTTCTGACCGTGGTCGCCGTGCGACGGTGCTGGTACGTGGGACGGTCCCCGTACGTCATCGGATGCGGACGTTGTTTTCCGTTGACTTGAGAGTCTACTCCTTTAGTGACCCTCCACTAGTCGTAGCCTACCTGCACGCGAGTGGACCCACCAGGGAGTGGTGGAGAGGCTACCCTGAGGACGGTTTTTAGACTGGTTTTCGTCGGGCCCCTCGTCGGTAGCCAGAGTCCGGCTCCAGGGGAAAACCAGTCAGAGGCCAGACCTAGGACGCATGGTATGTGTGTGCACACGTGGTTGGGGGCGGTTGGACCCACGTCGACGGGCGTGACCCCAGCTAGTCACTTGTTTGTGGTTACTTGTACGGTTACCATGCCTCTGGTAGGTGCTAACATGTCAGGCAGTTCACCTGCGGTGCGGTGTAAGTCGTCAGGGGATGCAACCGACTGTGCTTCTTGTGGGAGGTACTATTGTCGAGTCGGAAGTGCCAGACTGTCAGTCGTTGCGACTTTGACCCTCGGATTTTTGTCGATTGGCCATGGTGTTCAGGTCGTTTCACCGTGGCACATGTGTCAGTTTTCGTGCCGTGAGACCGGTGTTTTGTAGACGGCAGGGCTTTCCTTTTCGAGGTACTCGCTTACTGCTAGCGTAGCGGTTTCTCCGTTTGCAAGGTAGGGTTCGAGTGATCCCTACTGAGTCTTATTTCGAGACTCATTCCCTGCGTCTTTTCACCGTGTTTCAGGCAAGGCGCTACTTCAGGGGAGCGCGTCTGAGGCTCAGCGTGGTTCAGGTGCCCAGCGTTAGTGCCAGAGGTCAGAGCCGAGGTATGTCCCGTGTAGCTGTACTTTTATTTCTTGTCTCTGTACTAGTTGTGGACTACTCTATCTTGTTATATCTTGTGGACCATGTACCATGTAAAATGTTAAATTAGTTCCTACTTATTTTCTGTAATTATTTGTGATACTTGTGTAGTCTCCACACCATCCTTTTAACCCTTCCGAGTCTTCGGACTCGTGGGTGGCGGCGCGAGTCTCGGGTTATCGGGCCTTCCCGGTAATCGGATTCTCGGGTCGTTACACGCCATCAGGTAAGTATCTCCTTATCCCTTCCCTTTATTGCATTATTATATGTTATTTACTATATTATATTATCTCAAGGACCGACTGGTTCTCTATGTGTTCTGGGATTTGAGTTCCCCTCTACGAAAAATAGTGATGATCTAGGGACACATAGTTAATCGCTGGATAGGCTGTTAGGTTGGACAAATTTGGGGACGGTGGACTCCATCTCGCACGCCGTGGTTGTAGATGACTCTTGACCTGGATTTGCTCAATTTAATAATATTATCCTTGAGTATCTTATATTTTAATTTTTCTTTGCATTCGTTTTGACGATTTTTTTTATTTTAGCCCTGCATGTATCATGTCATCTTTGAGCATTCATGATTCATAAATTGCCCCAATCTCTCTCTAATTGTTGAACAATCCTGCTTAAATTATTGAATAAGAAATGTTATTCCACTCTGAATTTGAAAATCTGCTCTAGGTTGGCTACTCGATCTTATTGGTCAGCGTGACCCTTGCTTGGAGTTTTTATATCTCATTTCAATCCAATTTCAGTTATCCTTCCTTGATCCACTCATTAGTTGTGAACCGCACGATGGCGTCGACAGATGCACTGGGCTCGCGCCTATTCCACTAACTGAGTGGAACCCATAGTTGCTATGTGCTGGGGTGCCTCTTTTACGAGAGGTTGATCATCTTCCTTTTCTTTTTCCTTGTCTGTCGTTCCAGGCAGGGGTCACCCGTGCTACCTTGACCTTGTGGTTAGCTCGGAATTTTCTGGATTATTCCTATCACTTGTCGGTAGAGACGAGTGTCTTCTTACCTTGATGCCCACTTATCAGTCCGGTTCGCTGCATTTTCACTTCACCTCTGCTTCGTCAACACTTTGTGTCATCTCCACCTCGCCTCCGTTTCACCTCTGCTTGCTCCCCTGCAAAGCGGACATCAAGGAGGGACATCTGTAGACACCCGTTTTCGACCCATGAGCTGAGCCTGTTTATTGTTCTCCTAAGTTGACGCCCCAATTGATTCTTAATTGGTTGACTTTCTGGTCCATTTGTGAGATATTTCTGTCTATTTTCAGCCCTTGAATTCAACTTTTGTGCCCTGGATATCGGCTCGAGGTCTGGGCCAGCTCTTTAAGAACGCGCTCATTCCTGATGTCACGTTTACCATTAACGCGCAACATGACTCCACCGTGTTCCTAAAAATATTCCAAGGTGGTGAACGTTAATTCTTAATCTAACGGCTATTCACAAAGCCGCCATTTCTTTACAAATTAAATTCATTTAATTTAGTGTCAAACACCTTGGCGTTAAATCTCTTCTGATATTTCCATAATGTGGCATATCGTGTTACCGCGATATTGATTATCACGTCAAATATTAGAGCGCGTTCTTAAGAGTTTTGACTCGTTGACTGACCGACTTTGACCAGTCAACCTTTATCGCGGCATAAAGTGGAAACGCATTAAATCATTATCACGGTACTCGCCTTGACCGCATTCTCAGACGAAAACTCTGTCCAACCGAAACTCGCCCTTTCCGATTTTTGATCCCTTTTTGGTTAGGTTTCGGAGCTCCAATCAATCAAGGAATGTTCCTAATTCTTCCAAGAATCTGTCGCCCTCAATAATCAGCAGTATTACCTTAATTTGGGCCTCCAATTCCTCAGATCTCTTGGATTCCGATCTAGGGTTTCTAGGTTCACGCTCTTCTACAAATTCAACACTTGGCCATCGATTCCGGGGGATGCAACTCTGGAGACTCGACCACAGAGGGGAGGGCGAGACCATGCTTTGTTGAGGACCTCCTATCCCTCGCCCTTCTCTTGATCCAGGGAGTATTTTTTGGGCTTTTGTTCTGTTCTTCCCCTTTCCCCCTTTTAGTGTCTTTTAATTCATTTTAATCTTTACATTGCATCGCATCTCCTCTTCAAGTTATCTCCGTTTATCAAATACACGCATACACACACACACCAAACTTATTTTTTTGCCCTCCCATAGGGGTTAAAAACCCACCAAACGCCCATGTGATGTAGCCCTCTTTTTAATATGCTTTTATTGACAATAAGGATAGATTATGCACTTAATCACGTTCTAATGGGCTTTCTCTTGGTGGTTCTCATTGTTTTGTAGGCATAAGAAGAAGGAGAGGTGAGGCCCTTGCACCTCGGCCAGCCCTGAAGCAAGGAAGGAATGGATCTACACACCTCGCTGTTTCTTTGATAACGCGACTGTAGCGTTTACTGCGTTCCTAAAGAACGCGACCCAACGAAGAGGCGCGTTAATCTTCAGGCCCTTCCTTCGGCCTCTTCTCAATTTTCGAGGTACCCTTTTCTTAGTTTTACACGGTTTTGCATGCTATAGGCTTCGGTGGTGATCACGGTCTTTTATTTACATATCTTTCATTGCATGTGCCCCACCCCCTTACCATCATTACTTTGACACTTCTTTTTACACCATTATTCCTCATTACTTTTTGGGGTGGTCGATTCCTCTATCCCAACCCGCCTAAAGCTCCTTGCCTAAACCACATGTGGGGTCCACTGCACCACCTCCTCTCTCCTCTATCCCAGCTCGCCTAAAGCTCCCCGCCTAAAACCCAAAAAAACCAGACCTACCCCGCCTAAACCTAGGGGTTTAGGTGGGGCAACCACTTGGCCTGCCTAAACCCCCTTGGTTTAGGTAGACAAGTCCCCTTCCCCACCTAAACCCCCCAGCTCTCTCTACCCTTTACGCGGGGCAGCCAACCCTCTATCCCAACCTCACACTTCCTAACCCAAAGCCTATAAAATCCCGGCCCCCATGGGAAGGCCAAAGGTCACAACAAAGGACCATAAGAAGAACTAAGGGGCTGATACTTGGAGGTTGCACGCGACTCATGGAGGTGATTGCCATTGGTTGGTTTTGTACTTGGTAATCATACACCGAGGGCATATCGCATGATCGTCCCTCATACGACATTTACCCAAGACATGAACCTCCTTATCGGACGAGGGTATGTTCACAAGTCTTGATGCGAGATATAGCGTCAAGTCCTTGCCTTGATGAACTCACCCCGCGCGGACGTCACTTCTATGAACGCCCCCTACTCGGAAGTCGCTTTGATGAAAGCGCTCTGCCCATATGTCGCTTCCATGAAAGCGCCCTGCTCAGACGTTGCTTTGATGAAAGTGCATTGTCAAGTCTTTGTCTCGATGAAAGCGCCATGCCCGAACTTTGCTTTGATGAAAGCACTCTACCCAGACGTCGCTTCGATGAGAACACTCAGCCCAGGCCCTGTCTCGATGAACGTGGCCGACCCAGAGCTCATGAACTGGTCACAACCACCCAGAAGACCACGTTCAAACACAGAAGATGGCCCTCGACTTGTCCTATTGACGAAACCCATCATCGTCAACGCTCCTCAGACAGCATGCTTGGGCTCCATCCTCACCATGAGGAGTTGTCACGTTGATTGCAAACTCCTTACGCCAGTCCCCAACCTTATGACACTAGTCGCTCTAGCCTCAATGGCGCCCGCTTGACTACCGTCTCAACGATGCCCGCCAATCTCCAGCCTTAATGACTACTCCAATTTCAATAGTGCCCAACTATCATGGTCTTAATGGTGCCCAGCTATTCCAGTCACAACAGTGCCCACGGCACCTGACTGCGTAGTCCTGACGTCGCCTGGTTGTCCGAGTCTCAACGGTGCTCAATTGTTCCAGTCACAATTGTGCCCCCGGCACCCAACTTCTCCAGTCATAATGGTGCCCACGACACATGACTGTCCATCTACTCCAGTCACAACGGTGCCCACGACACCCGAGTGCCCAGCTATTTCAGTCACAACGGTGCCCACGACACCTGACTGCCCAACTACTCCAATCACAACG
The DNA here is from genome assembly GCA_022559845.1 of Amorphophallus konjac. Lineage (NCBI taxonomy): Eukaryota > Viridiplantae > Streptophyta > Magnoliopsida > Alismatales > Araceae > Amorphophallus > Amorphophallus konjac. The sequence goes on along the minus strand of JAHNEJ010001621.1, from coordinate 111,811 downwards.
GTGCCCATGGCACCCGACTATCCAATCCTGATAGCACTTGACTATCACTATCTTAAAGGCGCCCATCCACTCCAGTCATAGCGATGCTCATGGCATCCGATCGCTCCAGTAGCGGTGGCGCCAAGTCGCCCAACCGCCCCAGTCTCAACAGCTCCTGGCCGCCCCAGTTGCAGTGGTGCCCACGCCATCCAGCCACCCCGGTCTCAACAATGCCCGACCACTCCAGTCACAATGGTGCCCAAGCCATCTGACCGCCCCAGTCTCAACAGTGCCCGACCGCTCTAGTCATAGTGGTGCCACGTCGCCCAACCACCCCAGTCTCAATAGCGTTCGACCGCTCCTGCCACAACGGTGCCCACGACACCCCAACTTTCCCGGTCTCGATAGTGTCCAACTTCCTCAATCACAGCCGTTCCCGACTACTCATTTCGAGCTGCGCCCGACTGCTCCGCCTGAGCCATGCCCGACTACTCCGCACGAGTCATACCCGCCAACTCTTCGTCTGAGTAAGGCACATGACAGTAGGGAATGACACCTGAGAGGAGAACGTCAATGAACTTGCAAGCCATCTCGTGACTAGGAGACCCGTCATTCCATATTGGGTACCTCGCAGCATCCCCCAAGTAGCGTCTTGCTGAATCACGAGTTCTTTAACAAACATTATGTACAACGATGGAAATACCCGCATAACAACGCATTGACCCGGGGACCATCATAAATGGCAAAATTATCCCGTGACTTACGCACACTTGTAATCGGACTTTCAATGCCCCACATAACATCTTTTATGGCTTATAGTGATGTAATCTAGTCAGGGAATTGACTCTTATCTTCGCTGGCTGCCAGTCTCAACATAGTCCAATAGACTGCCATCCGCCTCCCAGCTCGGTCCCTACCCCACTAACAAGATAGACCCGACACCTCAGCCAGGACTTGCCCGCTCTTTGCCGAGTCAGTGTTCGCTGCCCCTCCCTTCGAGCCAATGCCTAGCTTTTATAAACCCAGAGTTCGTGCCCTCTCGAGTGCTCACACTAAGACTGATCTCCCTACCTCCAACCATCCCTGTTGCGTTGTTGTTACTCCGTCACTGTTGCACATACCAAGCCCTCCCGACGTCACAGCCCTTAAGATCCCTGACTCTCTTTCTTCGACAGTAGAAACAAGGGTGTTCATATTATATCCGATGTAAATTAACATCGACTGTTGTCGAAAGACTCGGTCGATGGGGAAATGTCCTATACCCGAATCCCACATCGTCTGAACACCTGCGCCCGTGGAATCCAGTTTGCGCTAGCTACCAAAACAACTATCATGCACACACTGACGTTATCCACCTGTCGCCTGCATGTCCATGCACACGTGCCGTGCCATGGAGACACATCCCAATTGAACTTCAATTCCGTGATAATTGTCAAAATTTGAGTGCCACGCCTGCAAACACACACCCAATAAAACCAGTCTCAACCAGCAAATCACAAATCAACCCCATTTTCCCACATCATTTCACTTTTATTCCACCATGTGTGTCCCCGAACACCAAGTTGTTGCTAATAGTCTAGTTCTAGTATTGTGTGTGTCAAATTTTATTGGATTGGGCCATCCAACTCAAAGTCTTAAGCTGTTGAATGGAGAGGGCACCGCAATTATAATCATATTATATTTTTAGCCCGTTTCCAATACGGGACTATTCACTTATTGTGTGGGTCAAATTTTATTGAATTCGGCCATCCAACTCAAAGCCTTAAGGTGTTGAGTGGAGAGGGCACCACAATTATAATCATATTATATCATGTCGAATTTAGGCTCTGTCACGTGGACCGTGACAAATACGGGGTGCGCGGCCCAAATCTTAACTATGGGCTTTGATACTTTGTCAAATTTTATTGGATTGAGTCATCCAACTCAAAACTTTAAGGTGTTGAGAGGAAAAGGCACCACAATTATAATCATATTATATTTTTAACCCATTTCCAATACGGGACTATTCTCTAACGGTGTGAATTTAGCTCATGTTCGTGCCAGCTGAGATGCGAGGCTCTAAAAAATAGGAGGCAATTTTTGTTTTAGAGTTTTTTTGTTTTGTTGCAAAAAGATATTTGTTTGGACCATACTGTTTGACCAAGTGAGAAATGGGGATAATGATGTGTACTTTCACTTGTTTTAGGTTTAGGAATCCATGTTGCATGTGACTCTTGTACGTATGTGTATGTATGAGTGGTGTTTTGTATGCGCATGGGATTCTCCCACATACTTAACCGACATGGGACTTCATCATGTTCGTGTTGCTCTCTCTCTCGTAAACAGACAAGGGCATTGTGGTGCTGCCGCTGCCGCTGCCGCTGCGTGGTCAAACTTCTTAGTTTTTTCTTCCTTATTTTGTTACAATGTCCGGCAAAGGAGAACGTGGGACTCATGGGTGCGGCTGTTCGAGGCTCTATAGAAGTTAGGGAGACCGGTGGCTTGCTTTGTTTAGAGAAGATTGACTACAAAAGTAGTATTAAGGGTTGTTATCGAAATATGGAGGGTAGACAGTAAATCTAGGAGAGAGAATTGTGAGGGGGGGCACACTCTTCCCTCACACACATACAACTTAATCGACTCCGGATACCGTATTTGACCTTATGAGGTCGAACACAGTATCTCACTCGAAATTCAAAGAGGCCCTAAATAAATAGGATTTCACAATTTAATATTTTTTTAATATGTTACCATGATCCTAATTGACTTTATGCATGTTAGTGTCAGATGAAATATGAAAATAAACAATGACACGAGAGAAAAGAAGAGGGATCGACATAGCATTCATACTCACCTTTCAACTCCGAGGGTATCAAATTGTGGGGTTATCATTAAGACCGGTGCTTCTATAAATACGTTGTGCAATGCTACTTGTCCTAATGTTAGTGTGTGATATGTCCAAGGGCAATAGACATGAATATAACAGCTAGACCTTAGTTTGGTGATTATGGTAGTGTATGGACCTTTGATTCTCAAGACCCGAATCCAAGACTTGCCCTAGAGCCTAGGTATCTGTTAACTATATGTGTAATATATTATAATCATATTTATGTATTTTTTGTCCATAGCCCATATCGGTGGAGTGCTTATTCATATTCACTTATAATATTAATAATTAACACTTTTATGTTTTACTATTAATTTTTACTTTAGAAAAAATAAAGAGTTTTTATTTTCTATGGATAATTTTGATTGTTTTTTATTTATGTAAAAATAACTTTAAAATCATAATTGGGTAAACGCTCTCATTGAAAAACAGCCCACATACGTCTTTTTGGGTTTATGAATATCTTTCTTATAGTACCATGTGTTATACATGTCCTTTGGAAAATATTAAAAATAAGTACAAACATTTAAAGAGAATATCCATGCAATTATCATTGTATGATGTTTTTTATATAAATAGACTTTATCAAATTACTCATCTGAAGCTTATAAAGTTAGACAAGGAGTGTTACAATGGCAAACATTTTAGGATGATTGCAAAAGAATCCTCTTACACGCATAATCATAGAATCACTATTCTCATTTTAATATTATTCTTAATATAATGACATAATATTCATGTGATTAGCCTCTGCTTAAAAAACAAATAATAGTATATTTCCTTCGTAAAATAAACTATTAGATGAAAATATCCAATAGAAAATGTTATTTTGCGTCTTTGACCGACACAGTATGGTAAAGAGAGAGGGAGAGATAAATATATAGATAGGTATAGAGAGACTAATAGTTTAAGAGCGACTCAGAGCATTTGGGCCTTTTTGTTAAATTTGGCTAAGAACTAACCATGGGTCCATGACTAAATGAGAGATTTTAAGAGAATGATACTGGTTGGTGAATCGGTGATGGGCCTAACGGCATGGCTATTTTTATAACTATTGCAAGAGAGCAAGATTATTAAAAATAATATTACAATAAATAGAATAATCCTGCAATTACATATGGAAGAGAGTTATTTGTGTAATTAATCTCAACATTTTACCACTTCATTTGCTACACTCTATTTTTTACTGATGATCTGAAAATTAGAATCTTTCAAAAAAAACTAAAAAGAATAAACTTAATTTTAATACTTCCAAATTCAAAAATACCAAGTTTAAATTTAAGGTCAACTTGCAGCATTATCGCATTCTTCAAATTAAATAACTCACATTTACATTTTTACTGCCACTGCAGAAAAGATAATGGATAAACGGGCTATCGGTCCATCGAACCGAGCAGGCGTCACTCATCAGCCTTTCCGTGGAGTCGTCACCGCCGGCGTTGCTCGTCATCGCCGGAAACGTTTTAAAGGTCGTTTCCTTCTTTTACCCTTCTCCCCTGTTGTGAGGGTTTTGAGACAGAGGAAGATAGATAGATTGAACAGAAGGTGAGGTCTAGAGAGAGAGAGTGAGCGCAGGGGGCGAGGTCGAAGCTTTCTTCAGCTGCCGTGCTGCTCTTTCTATCGCCATCTCCACGTTGTTCTTTCTCTGCAACTCCTGCGAAAGACGATGGCTTTGTGCTCGAGCCAGAACCCCACGTTTATCCGCGTCTCGGAGGGCCACCGTCCCGGAAAGCTCACGCCCCTCGCAGTTTGTCGCGCCCGTCTGTTCCTCTTTCCTTCATCACCGCTACCATTGTGTATGCATGAGTATTTTTTGCTCGCCTTGCTTTTTTATAGCTCTGGAGTTCGTTCCGATGCTCGAGGCGGTGGCGTCAGATTAGGGTTTGTTGTGCTGTTTCCTCCGACGCAGACCTGGTTTCTGCCACCTCAATGCTCGCGGCTCCCATTCTTCTACCCGAAGGGCCTTGGAAGCAGGTACGGCTACTCCCCCGAGAGGGGGCAGAAGTAGAGAAATTATATAAAAAAATGGATTTTCCACCGCATTGTACCGTAGGGTGTAATGTACTATCATATATTGTTTGGCGAGTCTCTGCTAAGGCAGTGTTTGGTCGTTGGATGCTGATGGGGCGGAAAGAACTTCGCACGATTTTTTAACTTACATAGTTTGGCTGTACCGCTGTGGTCTTCCGGATGTTCTGCATAGAATCCAACAGTCCGAGAGAGATACCTTGTATGTTGGACAGTTTCCCCTGGCAGATTGCGTGCTATGATGTGGGTAACTACAGTGGCTAGGAAGCCCAAAGCTCGAATGGTAGGTTGAAAGCACCAAAATTGAATAGTAGGTATTTCGATTTCCATATTATAGTTGGTCAACCATTGGAATCCTGCACACGTCTTGCTTCATCTTGCGTGCTTTATATGGTAACCCAAGGAATTAGGGGATTGTGACATTTATATTATGGCTACCGGTAACAAAAACTACTAGAAACATGCATTTCATGGCAAGGCCTAGGAGAACAAAGAACTTCCTCCATAATGGGGAACAACAAAGAAAAAGCAATTATCTGTAGAGATTAACTGAGATAAAAGATAATGGAAAGATGAAAGCCCACCCCAGCAACACTAACAAATGATCTTAACTAAGAGTCATCAAAGGCATAATATTACAATAGGATAACATAACTATGAGAGTAGTAGTTTGGGGAAGTCTTTCGAGGATATGAATGGGGCAAATGAAAAATAAAAGGTATACTTGGCTGATTAGGATACTTGCGGCAACTTGAAACCAAAGAATGTAAAACTTCTGCTGCTCTAGTGAAAATGATTGATGCTGACTTCTGGTTTTAGGGCACTCTTTATATCTTCAACAGTTCATATGCAGACATTTCCATATTCCAGAATTGTACCACCAATGCATTCTAAGCTAAGATATTTAGTAAATCTGAGAGGAAAATGAACAATGGAATATACTTGCAATTATGTTCTCATCCGATTGTATATTCTCCAACCAAAACTTCCTCAAAAAACCCTTTTATTTTTTCTGGATACAAAAAGGAGCTACAGACAATGAGAATTCATCCTCCATACTGCTTCCATACACTCCCATCCATGGTTGTCAAGGCATCCAAGGTGACCAAGGCAACCAAGGTGGTGGTCCATTGTCTTACTGCTTAAGTAACAAAGGTGAGGTGCCTAGGCAAAGCCTAGTTTCTATGATGAAGTACATATCAAATTCAAGAGGACCAGTAATCCACATTTGCTCCCATATACATTCTATCTTCAATTAATACAAAAGTGATATTAACAATTATTCAGTACATACATATGTGTGAAAGGGCAAAAAACAGAATAAGTGACAAACATAATCAAAATAATATTGAGAAAACCATGCAGCCATCAATCTGTGTAAAGGAAGGGCTGTGCGTGTGAGAACTGTCCGAGAAAAACTGGGAAAGGAGAGGAAAGTCTGACAGTCTCTCACCAAACTCAATGCAACATGTGTCACCTTTTCATAAAAGCCCCTAAGTTTTATCTAAACACTAAAACATATCCCAAATAAGGTGGGCTGACTTCACAAGGCAGGCTGGGCACACTAAGGTGGCCCAAGCGAGCACCTTAATGGGCTACTTGCGTGGGCACCCATTCGCCTTGAGTCCTGCCCAGCGCCTTGTCGCGTAGGCGACCTTGAAAACAATGCTTCCATCACCAAAAAGCAGCAAAAGTTCTAGTAAAACGTCAGCTGATCAGCTTCTGCAAGTCCTTGAGATCCACATAACTAAGATATGTACGTTATATCATCGTTGCTGCTTTTTTTAATCATTCTATACAGCAGACTGTTTGAATTCTTCTGGCGCTCTCGGGGCCTGCAATAGGGGACACCATTTCTGCACTGCTTTTTGTTCTGGTTGCTAACATTTTTAGTAGAACTCGTAAAGAGGTGGAATATCAGGGCTGGCTTTGCAGTATTCATTACAGATCCCTTATTTGGGTTGTGCATTTAGAGAATCTGATTGCTGATAACTTTGTTTTCCTTTTGGCTCCCATTTACTTGATGTCCTACCTTTGGTTATAATTATTTAGGCTTGCCATATCTTAGTTGGCTAGGCAAATCAAGAGTGAGAAAATGTAATACTTATAGCATCAGTTATCTGGGAAAAGGTAAATCTTTTCCAGCATTCCATAGACCAAGCAGGAAATGAGTGAAGATCTAATCTTTTTGCATGGGTTCTTAAATGCCGTGTATATCTGGTATCGCATGCTTCATCTGGATTATTGTGACTTTTTGGTCACATTTAAATTTACTCATTGGAAGTGTCCTGATAAAATAGTATTTGCACAAAGGACACTTTTAACAGCAAGAGCTCATAGTGTCTCTTTGATGCAAATTCTTTCTGTATAAAGATTAGAAGCTCTAGATTTGTACTGATGTGCTCAGTAATGTTGCAGTAACTTCCGATGTTTGAAGTTATGCAGAGTTGTTGCATCCAGTATCTGAATGAGTTGTTGAAGCTTGTAGGTCTCTAGAACTTAGCAAACACTTGAGGCATTTATGATGTATCAACCAATAAAATATTTTTTCGAGTACTTAGACACGTGAACTTGCTTTCTTGTACACATAAATGCCTACATCCTCACCTTTATCCCTATGGCATGTGAGAGGGGCAATAGTGTTAGTAGCCTGCATCTGAAATGTATTTGGAAGCCATACTTAATATGCACGTTGAATGCATTTTAGGTAATATTGTATGGTTTCGCACTCTCATATGTGGTCATGCATCCTTGTAAACAATACAAATTAAATTTCCTGTGTATGCAAACATTTTCTAGAACTTTTTACTAATTACTAGCTTCATTCAAGCATGTATAGATACCAGGAGGTGTTACTGCTGCAATGGGGTTTAAAGCTGCAGGCATCTATGGTGGATTGCGTGCAAAAGGGGAAAAACCAGACCTTGCTCTTGTTGCTTGTGATGTTGATGCCACTGCTGCAGGTTGGGTTCTTGTTTTCATATATGATGATAATATTTTTATAAACTTCATAGTAGTAAGATCATCTGTTTAAGTAATTTGATTATATACCAATATTCACATTGCCACGTTTTTAGTGTTTCCCCATGCATCTACAGAAGCTTTAAATTGTTCAATCAATTGTTAAATTAATTCCATTTGGGAATCCGATTCTGGCAGTCTATGTTGATGACCTACTATAGAATTGGTATTTATAATTAGAGAGCCTTGGGGACAGATTTGCTTGGTAACAAAGACCTCATACACTTATTTGTCAGCATATGATTTTTTATGCATTCTGAAAGAAAATGTCAAATCAACTGTGGACATGCTGTCCTTCCTTGTAACTGTGGCATGTCAAAGCTTTTAAAAAATGTTTACAAAATGTGATCAGATGGTCTGACGATATATTTGTATGTTGTCAGGGGCATTCACTACAAATATTGTTGCAGCTGCACCAGTAATTTACTGCAGGCATATATTAGACATCTCAGAGACAGTATGTTGGCTTTTGTCATTTCTACACTGTCACTAGTGTTTCTTGGGTCTGCCATTTCTGTATCAAAGACACAGTTTTGTCACTATCTTTTACTTTCTTTCTGTATGTAGTCAGAAGAGAGAGGCGACCAAGCCACGAAGGGGTCACCTCATGCCTCAAATGCCAAGGCGATGGCCCAGGCATTTGAGGTGATATTTTATTAAAATAATATATAATTCAGAAATATAAATATATGTCTAATTATCACAAAAATGGATACACAAAATCAATAAACTTCCTAAACTCATTCATTCATAAAATCAAACAAATTTAAATAAAAGTAACAACAAATGTAAACAAATTTAAACAAAAAATCAAACGGGCCGGGGCGTGTGGAGGTGGGCCAGGCCCATGAGGCCGGATTGAGGTGATTGAGGCAGAGGCGAGGCGACTTGTGGCCGCCTCTATCGCCAAGGCGATCGCCTCTGATAACATAGTTCTTACTCTGTAAAATTGAAAAAATGTAAGTAGATTATGCCTGTATTCTACTAAAACCTGTTTTATTGGCCGTCACTGATTCATAGGTTTTCATGCTTTCAGGGACGAGCAGTGTTAATAAATGCTGGCCAAGCAAATGCAGCTACTGTGAGTATATCTGCATTTGGATTTGTTGTTGTTAATCATTACTAAAAGGATAATGTCAGGTCATAGCAATGTCTTCTTCTGTCACCTTGAACATGGAATAGACAGAGTATTGAATGTTATGCTATGTGTTGAATACTTTGAGCTATGTAGTGAAAGGCAAGAGGTGAGCGAGGCGGGCAGTGGCTAGCGTCAATCTCAAATACATAGGAGCGGATAGGAATTTTTAGGTAGTGTGTTTTCTCTGCCAAATCATCTTGAAGGCATAAATGACAATACAAAAAAAGTAATGGATGCATCCAATAAAATGTCCAGAAGCCATGGACAAGGAAACATCCGAGAATCAATTTATACAATTCTCCCATCTAAATAGTGGATGGTCTTAGGAATCATTTTGAAATAACAAGGAAAAGCAGTAGGATGCAACAAGGAAATGCATTTAGAAGAGGCCTTACCAACCTGGAAATCATTAAGAATAAGAAAAAGCAGCAGCACATAGACTAACCATGCAGGGGAAATAGTCATAAGATGCATTATCCAAAAAAGAATGTCGGAGCTGCAACCTTTTGAGAACAGGATAATGTCAGGTCATAGCGGCATGTGTGTGTGTGGTACAAGAGGAATGGAAAAATAAGTCATGAAATTGGGGGGTCAAGACTCATGACTAATGGTGAAATTTGGTTGTGATACTGTATTTGAGTGGGTGATGGCTACTTGAACAAGGAGTCTGTGGTTCTATTTATTTTGTAATTTGGGGAGTTAGTGGTGTCCATACCACCTTGGTGTGGGTTTATTTATTCATCTCTTGAGAGGGCCTTTCTTGGTGTTCTTTTGGGGGGGGGGAGGTGATGGCTACTTGCAGAGGGAGGCTGGTTTCTGTTTTTCTTTGTAATTTGGGGAGATAGTGAGGCTCATATCACCTTAGTATGGATTTATTTGTTTATTTTTTGAGAGGGGCTTTCTTGATATTCTTGAGGGATGTGTGATAGGCAAGGCGAAGAAGGATCATATCAGTTCCTAAGGGGAGTGACGAATTCAGGCCATAATTGCCTCCCTGTTTCTCCTTTTTAGGAAGTTGATAATACCACACTTTGTATTAACCTAAAAGAAAAAAGGAGGAAATGATTGCCTTCCTTTCCAGCATTGTCTTTTTGGGTTTGTTACCCCCCATGTCGTCTTTTTGACTTTTTGCATCTTTAACAAGCTCATTAACCTTTCACAAGATTTCTCTAAAAAAGATGGGATTTTACCATTGTTATAAGTGAATTTGCAAAAAAAAAAAATCATTTCTGGAAATGCATTAGCAGGCATACCACTGTGCAAAATCAAATAGTGCATAAATGCCATGTAAGGCCATCTAAGTGTGGTTTTTTTGTAAGTTTTTGGCAAAAAAAGTGGTATGTCTGCAAATAAAAATGACATATTTGCACAATATGATTTTACGTAGTGGTATGTCTGCTAATGTATTTTCCGGAGTGATTTTTTTGCAAATTCATGTTTAACAATGGTTTATTTGCAAAAATCCCCAAAAAGATTAACCTTTCACAAGAAGTGTTCCTCATGAGCACATACAAGTGAACTATTTATAATGAAGTTAAATATAAATATCTCTAAAAGTGTCTATGTATAGGAGAGTTTTTGTTGCTACTCCCTCCACTTTTGTACATTCCCTTTTTATTTATCTACATGGTGGCACTATCCCCCTCCCCCCCCCCCCCCCACCAAAGAAAAGAAAAGGAAAAAAAACTAAAATTGTGTTTAATGCAGGGGGATGCTGGTTACCAGGACACTATAGAATGCTCAAATGCTGTAGCTGAGGTTTCCACTCATCAGGACCTGTGATGTTCCATCTTCCTGTTTCTCACATCAACTTACCTGAGATTTTATTTATTGTCTTCTTGCTTGTGCAGCTCCTCCACATCAGACCAGAATCCGTGTTGATTGAATCCACTGGTGTTATTGGTCAAAGAATAAAGAAGGTAATGTCTTGTATGAGAAGGGATATGCTTGCCTCATCTCTTTCTCTCTCTCTAATGTTGGTCAGGTTGATGTTGCACTGTGCTGAATGTTATGGGGCATTTAGTTTGTCAACTACTGCTATCATTTTCAGGATGGATTTGTCTGACCTTTTTGGGATTAAATAATCTTTTTTCATGTTTACTTGGGTTACTTTCCCCCCACCTGGCCCTCTATTTACCACAGTTGGTTTTTGCTTCTTACTTTCTTTATATAGGAGGCACTTCTAAGTTCACTTCCAAAGCTGGTTGCTTCACTAACATCAGCCACTGAAGGGTACTTTTTTATTTTCCTTATATAGGGCTATGTTTACTAAGTGCACGCATTCTTTTATTTGACTTGACTTCAGAATTTTCTTCACTGTAAGCATTGTTATTTTTTGTACCAAGTTATATGAGATTTGATGTCTAATATTCATCAGGTTTAATGATCTCTTAAATCATTAGATGCTATACATTGATGCAGGCTTCACAGCTTAACATCTTGACTTAGGTGTATTAAATTATGCGCTGGATGCACTTTCTACTGTTGTGCCCCTTGTGCTTTGTTGATGATGTGGTGTTTTAATGATAGCAACATGAATGAGTCACCACATTGTCTTGAATATGTATGATCTTTTCTGTGGGAGATTGCATGAGTGTGCCATGTCTGAATTGTGAAGAATGCATGTGTATGCTTGAGTCATGCTGTGATATATTGGCTTGTGCTTGATTTCTGTTCTGTGCATTGCTTCTCTGCTGATATGTTCATGTTGTAGTTCATTGAGTCTATACATTGTCATGCACATTAGTCAGGCAGCTAGTGTGTACATCGCTTAGTGTAAGCATGGCGAAGTCCAAAGTCTATACACTACTACAGGCATCAAGTCTATACATCCGTCTCACTGTTCACATGCATCAAGTATGTACAGCGTCTCATGCTGCGTCTTAAGGCTTCAAGTCTATACATTGGACCGTGATTCGCCATGTCTATACATTGCTGAGCCAGTCGACAAGTCTGTAAATTGGCTTCAATTCCTCAAGTCTATACATTGAGGTCGGCTCTACAAGTCTGTACACAAGTCTGAACATTCACTAAGTCCATACATCGACATTGTAGCTTGCATAGCTCAAGTCTGCACATTGGGCTTTCACGTGAAGTCTACACATTGGTCTCCACTTGAAGTCTATACATTGGCTAAGGGTCTTCAAGTCCATACACAGTCGTCTGATGCATATTGATTGAAGTCTGTACAACATGCCTTGTTGTTCACAGCTTTCTTGTTTGTGACTTCCCTAGTGTTTTGATGATGAGCATCACTATGTTAAATATTGTCATTTTAATCAGATATCTTGAGTAATGTTATGCATTTGAAATTTCCATGATTAACAGGAAAACTGCTATGAGGTAGTACCTTGTATGTCCGTACTGTTCCTTTCATACCTCGTGTTGTTTGTGTTTACTACACTTCGTGTTGTCCTTTTGTACGTCGTGTTGTTCCAACTATGTTTGTTGATTGTCTTCATGCTGTTTACTGAAGCAGCTCGATTTGTTCTGATGAACTTCGAGTCATTTTCCTGTGAACCTCGTGTCGTTTCTTCAGTATTTAGTTGCTCATCTCGAGTCATCCGTTTTATTTTTGCTCTTGTGTTTTCGTGTCATTTACTGTAGTTACTCGAGTCATTTTCCTGCTTTAACTGTTTTATCACGTGTCGTTGTAGCTGTTCCTATTTTCTGTCTTCGTGTTGTTTTTCCTAGACCCCGTGTCCTTTCTTGCTTTAAGACCACACTTCGTGTCAGTTTCTATTTTCGTTTTCGAGTTGTTTTCAGCCCGTGTCGTCCTCGTTTTCGGGTCGTTCTTCGTGTTGCTTCTGTGTTTGTGTCTTCGTGTTATCTTTTATTTTTATGTCTTCGTGTCATTTTTGTGTTTGAGTCTTCATGTTATTTCTGTGTTTGTGTCTTAGTGTTGTTTTTATGTCTTCGTGTTGCTTCTTTCTATCTTCGTCCAGGTTTCCTCTGATCGCGTGTTTTACTACCGTTTTACTCCGTGTTATTTCCTTCTCACCTCGTGCTGTTCTAATCTGACTTCGTGTCGTTCTCTTTGTAGTGTTAGCCTTGTTACGGTGGTACCTCGTGTCGTTCTCTCGTTATTTCGTGCTGTAGTCATCTTGTGTATCTCGTGTCGTTCTCAGTATAGTGCATCTCGTATTGCTATCACATACCTCGTGCAGTTTTAGTTTTTTTTTTTATGGCCCTGAGTTTTAATGGTTTTAATCTCTTTGCAGGAGAAGAAGAAAAACAAAAAGAAGAAGGTGGTCCGAGGAAGAATATTCCCCAGTGACTGGGTGGCACGTGATCCGAGGCTGGAAGGGCAGACAGGATTGTGACACGTAGCTGGCTGAGAGACTGACACGTGGCCACAAGTTCTGGGCGGGAAATGTGGAAGCCACACGCGCCCAGTGTTGCCCTCCTGCTGGCTGCTGCTTATAAAAGGAAACCTTCATCCAACAGATGAAGACCGAAGAAGAAGCCTGGAGAGCAGAAAGCCCTTCGATCCAGAAAAAGAAAAGAGAAAAAAAAGGAGAAGAAGAAGAAATAGAAGAAGTGTGAGCCGAAGAAAATAGAGCAGCAGAGATCGAGAGAGTGAAAGAGTAGAAGAGAAGAGAAGAGACAGAGAGAGCCTGCGAAAGAAGAAGAAAAGAAAGAGAAGAAGAGCAGAAGGAGAAGAAGAGAAAGAGAGAGTTAGAGAGCTCGTGAGGGTTAAGAGAAAAAGAAAGTGAGAGAGAAGAGAAGAGGAAGAGAAGCTTACCTGAAGATCTGTCTACTGGACCGTGGATCAAATCCAGGCCAGTCAGCTCCATGCGAGCCACATCTGTGTTATCTTTCTTTACAGCTTTCTGATCGCTGTGTATTTTTCTTTTCTTATTTTTCCTTTTTCATTTGGTTAGCTTTGTACTTCCGATCCTCTGGATTGAGGTCGGGTCCCTCCTGGTCTGGAGGAAGAGAGGTCTGCGACCTCTAGTTTGCAAGTGGATGGAAGTCACTTGTGTGTTCCCTCCGGTTTGAGGAAGGGAGATCTGATCTCCGGTTCTGGGCTTGTGGGTTGCAAGTCCAGGTGTCCCTCCTGGTCTGGAGGAAGAGAGGTCTTCGACCTCTGGTTTGCTGGTGACTGGGAGTCACTGGTGTGTTCCTCCGGTTTGGAGGAAGAGAGACTGTGCGTCTCTAGTTTCCAAGTGGTTGGGAGTCACTTGGGGTGTCCCTCCGGTTGGGAGGAAGAGGGGAGGTTGTTCCCCTTGTCAAGCTGTGTGGCAGCACCTGTTGCAGACTGAGTCTGCGGTTTCTAGCGTGAGCTAGTGGAAGCCACACTCTGGTTGAGTGTGGGGTGGATGTAGGTCTGCTGGACCGAACCACCTAAAAACCCCTTGTGCACTGTGGTTTGACTTGTCTATTTGTGCTTCCGCTAGGTGATTACATAGGGGCGCTCCATGTGTTTGGCTTTTGGTTGAGCAGAAGAGTTAATTAGTTTTCAGATTGACTAAATCTGTCTTGTTAGCTCTCTAGTGATCTCACTGTGTGTTTGGTCAGTTCCACAACTTCCAATTAGCCTTCAAGTTTGTTTAGTTTGCGAACTAGCATTTTTAGTGAGCGAAATTTTAACTGGGTGAAAGGTTTTTAAAAGTCATATTCATTCACCCCCCCCCTCTCTGAATACTGCACCGAACCTATCAATTGGTATCAGAGCAGTCTCTGACTTAACAGATCTAACAATCTGCAGAGGATCCTGCTAACTGTTTGGTGCATTCCAGAGTGTGCTTTCTGTATTCGTTGCTTTGATTCTCCGACTTAGTGCTTTGTCTTGCTTATTTGGCTTAGGTGCTTCAGTTTTTCTGTGTCTTCAGATTATTTGTAATGGAACCAATCGTGTTGAAGGCTGGCTCCAACAAAGCAATTAGATCCAGCCACAGTGGATCATCAAGCGAGAAAATCAGCCTGTCGCCGTCTGGAATTGATGAAGACCACATTGGAATGGTGATTAGTGAGTTCAGGAAATTTCTGAGAAAAAGAGAAGGAAAGCTTGATGGTGGCAAAAAGCAAACAATGTATAACTCTAACCCTGCCAAGATTGCTGACACTAATGTTTGCTACAAATGCAGGAAGGCTGGCCACACGAAGGATGATTGTCCAGACCTATCGAAACTCAAAGGGAACACCTCGGATATTGATAAAGGAGGAGGAAAGTCAAAATGCTTAATGGCCATCCGGGATGATGAGAAATCCTCATCCAAGGTAAATTCTGAATCCGAATCAGAAGGATACTCTTTTGATGAATTGATAGTAATGTATGAAGAATTGTTCAAAGTATCCAAGAAATTAAAATCTGAAAACAAAAAATTGAGAAAAGAAGTGAAAATCTTGAAATCTGAAAATGAGAATCCTAGAATCAAACTCATCAGTGAAAATAATTCTTGCAAAGCATGTGCCATTCTCCAAGATTTGATTAATGATATAGACCATGATGATAATTTGCAAAAGGAATTAATCAAATCCCTGGAAGAAGAAAACAAATTATTATTGGCCAAGAAAATTGAGGTTGAAAAAGGTGGAGAAAAAGTGTTTGAAGAAAATAGTTACTTGAAAGATCAAAATAAAAGGTTAATGGTTCTTAATACTGTCTTCTCTGAGAGATGGTTGTTATTTGAAAAAGGAAAATCTGTTGTGAAGGAAAATGAGAACAACAATGAAATAATGGTTCAACAAGAAAATGAAACCTTGAAGAACCTGAATGATGCCTTGCAACAGCAGCTGATTGTTTGTGAATTTGAGCTATCTAAGTATGAAGTGAGTATTGCTTCCTTGAATTCTGAAATTGAAGATCTGAAAAACTCTTTGTCAAAATTTGTCAAAGGTAAAGACAATTTGAATAAATTGCTTGGCTCTAAGGTAAACTTCCAGAAAGAAGGACTTGGGTATGTGTCTGTTAATAAGAAAGACAATGATAAGAGGAAATCAACTGTGTTTGTGAAAAGCTCAGAACATGACAACTCATCCAGTTCTTCAATCTTTCAATTCACTGCTAAGAAGGCTGAAAATTCAGATAAGAAACAGAAAAAGATTCAAAAACAAAAGAAAGATGCTGATTTGAATAAGTCCAAATCTGTCCCTGATTTACATATGCATGCTGCTCATTGCTCACTGCCCACACACACATTCACACTCTCATGAGAATGTTAGTTCTGTCAATCAAGCGAATGTGAATAAAAAGGTAGTAACATGTCACTATTGTGGGAAGGGTGGACATATTATGCATAAGTGTGCAACATTGAGGAATGATGAAAGAAATGCTGTTAGAATGTATCCTAGAAATCATCTTAGGAAACCTTCTACTGATCAGAAAAAGAAAATTCAATGTTATTGTTGTGGCAAATTCGGCCACATTGCTGCTCTCTGTTGGCACAGTCAAGGGAAGAAGTTCAAGTCTGAATTTGTTACATTCCATGCGAAAAGAAATGTTTCTAGTTACACTAAGTTTCATGTGAACTATGCCTCTGACAGAACCTACCCTGGTTCTAAAAGCAAGTATATTGAATGCTCCCATTGTGGAAAAGCTGGCCATCTAGTCAAAGAATGTTGGCATGTCAAGAAAAAGAATGTTTCTGATGTAAATAGAAAGAAAAATTTTCATGATAACAGAAATGCCAATCATGTTCAGTTATATGCAGTTCATGCTCATGATTACTTATATAAAAAGAACATGAAACTTGGTGACTCTTGTCATTACTGTGGACAGTCTGGTCATGTCATGTCTAACTATCGGTTAATGAACTCTGATAATTATAATGCTGAAAATGGTGGAAAGCACCCTTCAAAGGTGCCACTATCATTTCAGGACCCAAGACTGCTTGGGTTCCTGCAGGATCAAAATGATTAATCTTTGCAGGTGTGCCTTGGAAATGAATAAAGGGGGTTAATCAACCAAGGCACTCAAGAATGAAAACCCCATGACTACATTTCAGGTGAGTTCTGAAAACTCTGCTTAAATTTTGTATTCTGATTTGTGTGATCTGAATGCACTGCATATCATGATAATCCTTTTGGGCATTGTCTAACTGAAACTAATTAAAAAAAATCTGAAATGCTCATGAAAATGATTGAGTTTATTTCTAAATGCATTGCACACAAATGCCATGTTGAATGATATGTCAAACTTCTTGTATGTTGAATTGCATATCATGCACTCTGTAAGGGGGAGCTTGACTTCTTGCATATTCTAAGGGGGAGTTAGCTTGGGTTGGAGATCTCTGCTTAAATGTTGATCGATACACTAAAATGAAGCTGCTGATTGAATAAATGGGTCGCTTAGTACACTCGGTCAATGCATGTGTCTTATGTCTGCATACATCATTTGCATGACTGTCAATGAATTTGTTCAATGCATGTAGGACGGCGTTATGTTCCATTGTCATGCATAACCATGGTATATCAAATAGTAAGCTACCAAAAGGCAGGGAAATCTGCTTGGAGGTTCTTACTATGTGTGAGATGGTCCTTGAGACCAAGTTCTTTGCCAAGTACCAAGGGGCATGGTCCATATAGAACAGTGTACTGTATATCATCAATTTGAAGAAAATTAAATTTGAAAAGAATTGATTCATTGCATATAGACAGGGGGAGCATTATTATATTGTTGTCACTATTTGAAATTCACACTCTCCACTCGTTCAAATCATCAATTGACTATTTTGAACTCATACCTTCTTGAATCTGAAAATTTGGCTGCCAATCCTCAATCTGTTGAAGAAGGAGTGTCTCATTTTGTCTGACTGAAATGACTTTAAACCTTTATTCTCTCTTGCTGATTGACTCTTCCACCAGCTTGTACTCTTCCTTCATATACCTTTTAGCTGGTGTGACTATTTTGACTCCATTATTGAATTGTTGGTCAGCTAAATTTATTATTCTGATCTGAGGAACTTAAGCTGCATGTCATGCAATTCAGTCTGAGATTTTGGTAGAAACTCCTATCATATGGGTTTAAGAATTATCACTGAATCAGACTGATATAAGATTAATGTATTCTCAGCTTTGTAATTAAATGAATTGAAAATATTTGAATGATAAGATTTAATAAACTTTAACCTCTTGTGTCATGTAATCCTTAAAGTCTCTCATTTGATATCTGAAAATTTGAAATCTAGGCTACTTTGGTAGAGATACATAGAGTGAGTGTTGTGGTTAAACATTAACTTGAAAAAGTTGACTAAATAAAAAATTATGAATTCAGAGCAATGACTCGGTCACTGAGAAACTGAGTTCTTTATCTATGAAATAAAATAACTCATGTCATGAGGTGCCACAGTTATCTCTGATAAAAATTTAGTGAAACAAAACCTGACAGAGCAATAGCTTATTTGTGTTGAGTAGCTGGGGAGTCTGACCTCTGATAAAGGTGTCTTCTCATGTAAAAAGACACTCATATTGCTAACTCTGCTCTCAAAGTGAGAGGCAATGCCAGTTATCACACTGAGTAACTGGGTCACTTCAACTAAGACTTGTTGTGCCTCATGTAAAAAGGTGTTGATCAACTTAAATTGCTCAGGAAAAATATAATGTGCTTCAAATAAAATTATCTTGAAAAATCTGTCAACTCATGTTCTTGAAAAAGTGTTTAACTTCAGTACTAACCTGTGTATTTTTCAAAGGTGCAATTGAGATCATATGTGTAAGATAAAAGATGATTGTTTTTGAGTGTTTTCTGACTATTTGGTTCACTTTTATTAAAACTTGGATTCAGATATGAGCATTGAGTTTAATTTGGCAAAGTTGGTATACATCAAAATTAAATCAGATTGGTTAAGTTGCCACTTCATAACTCCTTATGATAGAAGAGTCTACATCTTTTAAGACTTATTGAAGTGATGTATGCATTCAAATCCCTCATGATCAGATTCATGCATGATCAACAAAAACTGTATAGTCAACTCCTCTTTTATCAGTTGACTGATTCCATCTGCATTTTTCTGACCATACAAATGTGAGGTGCCACTCCCATTATTACCTTGTTCACTTGCAGCCTTCTGAACTTCAGAATCCTTATGGTGGTGGATTTCAGATTGATTCCTGAGATGTATTTCTCTCCACACTGTTGGAATCTTCCATCTTGTTCTGCAATAAGTTCTGATTCTGTGGTATTTTCACCAGAATTCAGATTCTTTGTAATGGCTGAATTCAGATTGATTTATTGGATAACCAGAGTCCATTCCTGTGCTTCAGGGGGAGTTATGGTTTATTAACATCTAAGGGGAGAGTAGTCAATCATGCATGTTGATAGGGGGAGAGCTATTTCATTGTCATAAGGGAGATCTTCATTTTAAAGTACCATGACTCATTCTCTGCATTTATGGGCTGTCTTTGTGTGCTGCATTTATGTGTTGCATTTGACTATCAAACCATTTATCTTCTTTTTGATTATGTCAAAGGGGGAGAATAGTTTGATGAGTCAGTGTGACTCATTATGTTGCCATCATCAAAAAGGGGGAGATTGTTGTGCCCCTTGTGCTTTGTTGATGATGTGGTGTTTTAATGATAGCAACATGAATGAGTCACCACATTGTCTTGAATATGTATGATCTTTTCTGTGGGAGATTGCATGAGTGTGCCATGTCTGAATTGTGAAGAATGCATGTGTATGCTTGAGTCATGCTGTGATATATTGGCTTGTGCTTGATTTCTGTTCTGTGCATTGCTTCTCTGCTGATATGTTCATGTTGTAGTTCATCAAATCTATACATCCGTCTCACTGTTCACATGCATCAAGTATGTACAGCGTCTCATGCTGCGTCTTAAGACTTCAAGTCTATACATTGGACCGTGATTCGCCAAGTCTATACATTGCTGAGCCAGTCGACAAGTCTGTAAATTGGCTTCAATTCCTCAAGTCTATACATTGAGGTCGGCTCTGCAAGTCTGTACACAAGTCTGAACATTCACAAAGTCCATACATCGACATTGTAGCTTGCATAGCTCAAGTCTGCACATTGGGCTTTCACGAGAAGTCTACACATTGGTCTCCACCTGAAGTCTATACATTGGCTAAGGGTCTTCAAGTCCATACACAGTCGTCTGATGCATATTGTTTGAAGTCTGTACAACATGCCTTGTTGTTTACAGCTTTCTTGTTTGTGACTTCCCTAGTGTTTTGATGATGAGCATCACTATGTTAAATATTGTCATTTTAATCAGATATCTTGCGTAATGTTATGCATTTGACATTTCCATGATTAACAGGAAAACTGCTGTGAGGTAGTACCTTGCATGTCCGTACTGTTCCTTTCTTACTTCGTGTTGCTTTCTGTGCCACCTCGTGTCGTTTCTTCAGTATTTAGTTGCTCATCTCGAGTCATCCTTTTTATTTTTGCTCTTGTGTTTTCGTGTCATTTACTGTAGTTACTCGAGTCGTTTTCCTGCTCTCACTGTTTTATCACGTGTCGTTGTAGCCGTTCCTGTCTTCTGTCTTCGTGTTGTTTTTCCTAGACCCCGTGTCTTTCTTGCTTTGTGACCACACTTCGTGTCGGTTTCTATTTTCGTCTTCGAGTTGTTTTCAGCCCGTGTCGTCCTCGTTTTCGGGTCGTTCTTCGTGTTGCTTCTGTGTTTGTGTCTTCGTGTTATCTTTTGTTTTTATGTCTTCGTGTCATTTTTGTGTTTGAGTCTTCATGTTATTTCTGTGTTTGTGTCTTAGTGTTGTTTTTATGTCTTCGTGTTGCTTCTTTCTATCTTCGTCCAGGTTTCCTCTGATCGCGTGTTTTACTACCGTTTTACTCCGTGTTATTTCCTTCTCACCTCGTGCTGTTCTAATATGACTTCGTGTCGTTCTCTTTGTAGTGTTAGCCTTGTTACTGTGGTACCTCGTGTCGTTCTCTCGTTATTTCGTGCTGCAGTCATCTTGTGTATCTCGTGTCGTTCTCAGTATAGTGCATCTCGTATTGCTATCACATACCTCATGCAGTTTTAGTTTTTTTTTGTGGCCCTGAGTTTTAATGGTTTTAATCTCTTTGCAGGAGAAGAAGAAAAACAAAAAGAAGAAGGTGGTCCGAGGAAGAATATTCCCCAGTGACTGGGCGGCACGTGATCCGAGGCTGGAAGGGCAGACAGGATTGTGACACGTGTGCTGAAGCTGGCTGAGAGACTGACACGTGGCCACAAGTTCTGGGCGGGAAATGTGGAAGCCACACGCGCCCAGTGCTGCCCTCCTGCTGGCTGCTGCTTATAAAAGGAAACCTTCATCCAACAGATAAAGATTGATCGAAGAAGAAGCCTGGAGAGCAGAAAGCCCTTCGATCCAGAAAAAGAAAAGAGGAAGAAAAAAAGAGAAGAAGAAGAAATAGAAGAAGTGTGAGCCGAAGAAAATAGAGGAGCAGAGATCGAGAGAGTGAAAGAGTAAGAGAAGAGAAGAGACAGAGAGAGCCTGCGAAAGAAGAAGAAAAGAAAGAGAAGAAGAGCAGAAGGAGAAGAAGAGAAAGAGAGAGTTAGAGAGCTCGTGAGGGTTAAGAGAAAAAGAAAGTGAGAGAGAAGAGAAGAGGAAGAGAAGCTTACCTGAAGATCTGTCTACTGGACCGTGGATCAAATCCAGGCCAGTCAGCTCCATGCGAGCCACATCTGTGTTATCTTTCTTTACAGCTTTCTGATCGCTGTGTATTTTTCTTTCTTATTTTTCCTTTTTCATTTGGTTAGCTTTGTACTTCCGATCCTATGGATTGAGGTCGGGTCCCTCCTGGTCTGGAGGAAGAGAGGTCTGCGACCTCTAGTTTGCAAGTGGCTGGAAGTCACTTGTGTGTTCCCTCCGGTTTGGAGGAAGGGAGATCTGATCTCCGGTTCTGGGCTTGTGGGTTGCAAGTCCAGGTGTCCCTCCTGGTCTGGAGGAAGAGAGGTCTTCGACCTCTGGTTTGCTGGTGACTGGGAGTCACTGGTGTGTTCCCTCCGGTTTGGAGGAAGAGAGACTGTGCGTCTCTAGTTTCCAAGTGGCTGGGAGTCACTTGGGGTGTCCCTCCGGTTGGGAGGAAGAGGGGAGGTTGTTCCCCTTGTCAAGCTGTGTGGCAGCACCTGTTGCAGACTGAGTCTGCGGTTTCTAGCGTGAGCTAGTGGAAGCCACACTATGGTTGAGTGTGGGGTGGATGTAGGTCTGCTGGACCGAACCACCTAAAAACCCCTTGTGCACTGTGGTTTGACTTGTCTATTTGTGCTTTCGCTAGGTGATTGCATAGGGGCGCTCCATGTGTTTGGCTTCTGGTTGAGCAGAAGAGTTAATTAGTTTTCAGATTGACTAAATCTGTCTTGTTAGCTCTCTAGTGATCTCACTGTGTGTTTGGTCAGTTCCACAACTGCCAATTAGCTTTTCAAGTTTGTTTAGTTTGCGAACTAGCATTTTTAGTGAGCGAAATTTTAACTGGGTGAAAGGTTTTTAAAAGTCATATTCATTCCCCCCCTCTGAATACTGCACCGAACCTATCATCTACTTGCTGAGGAAGTGTCATGTATGTGATGCGGGACAAGATCGCATGTGACGAGGATGCAAGTTCTCATTCTGGATGCTTGGGTGTGAAGGGCGCGAGGTTGGTGAAGGTGCTGCTGTTGTTCCGGCGACGGGTGGGGATTGCGTTGGTTCAGAAAAACCAAAAAATAAAGAAAGGGGAAGTTAGAAGAAGACAAGGAGGAAAAAAAACAAAGATAAGAGAATGAAAAAAGAGAAGAGAAAGGCGGTAGCCGCAGCTGTGTTGGGTCTATGGTTTGCCTATTTGGACTAGATCAGTCAAGTCGAGCTTTTACCGGATCATGTTGAACCTGACCCATGATCTGGGGTGGATTGGCCTAATCCACTATTAATTTTTTAAATAATAGTATAATAATCAGAAATTAGTTTATTTTTTTGAAATTAAAAAAATATAATATTGATATAATGATATAATGTTAGCCATGGATTTTGCATTTCATGGATGTTGAACCTGTAAAATTTTCTCATAAATTAGGAAAAATAAAAATTAATTTGATCCAATGACGGCGTAAAATTGGTACAAAACCAATGCCGTGAGGTGGTAAGAAGAAAGAAATGGAGGAGAAGCTACAATGCCTCCGCTGTGGGAGGAGGGCACCTCCGGCGTGTGTGCAAGGTGACGGAGAGTCGTTGCAGGCCGGTGGAGCTCCGAGGGGGACTGAGGAAGGCCGCCTATGTGGAGGTAGTGTAGAGATAGATGCCAACTCCGGTGTCCAAGGTGGAGAATGGGAGGTGCGTTCATGCTGGGAGTTTCTCTCCAGATAGTTTTAGAGAGCAGCTGATCTGGCTAGACAGGTGCCTTTGGGTCTCCCCCATTCAACCATGTTTGGATGAGGTAGCTGTGAGGGCCCTATTGAACAAAAGGTGGGCTCAGGGTGGGCCTTGGGAAATGAGGAGGATCCACAGAGATGGGCTCCTAGCTGTTGGGTCCTGTGTGGAAGGGGTGAAGGCAGTGGCGCAAGCGGGGGCGATGGTGTCCGGAGGTTCCATATTTCGGGTCCAACCTTGGACCTTGGAGAGGGGCACATATGCCATCCCGGGGTTGATGGCCCTCTGGGTCAGGTTCACAGGGGTGTCGATCATCCTCTGCCATGAGTCATGTTTGGGGCTCCTTGCAAGGTTGTTCAGAAGGGTCGAGGCCGGCATGTTGCGGGTGGTTTCGGAGGGGAGGACCAACTGTGTTGAGGCCCTCTTTTAGGCTGTTTCTCCTCGAACAGTCCCTCCGATGATCCTCTTCACCGTCGGAGAGACTGAATACGCTGTTCAGGTCTCAGTCAAGCTGTTGGCTTAGGGGCGGTGGATGCCATCGCAAGCACTAGGGTTTCGACTGTAGGTTGAAGATGGAGTTTAGGCGGGCGATTCGAATTCGAATCATCCCTCTTCGTGTCTGGGGCCGCTAGTTGGGCCGCGACTTATACGATGACCTCCTTTGGGCCGCGGCTTGGTGAGGCCGGTGCGAACTAGGCGGGCGCATTCGAACTGCCCCAGGCGGCGACCTGTAGGGCCCATTCCTACTACTCGACGTTACACTCGTTAAGCCCCTACTTACCCGAATCCCGGTTTAAGGGGATATTGGCCCCGAGAGGACCCGCCTTGGGTTTCCTCTCCCGCCCGATGCCTGTGGGTCTTCAGGGGGTTCCCTTTACTGAACCTTCGGCAGTGCAAGGCGGCCACCTACTGGCGGCGGCGGCTCCCGTCTACCGGCGGCGTTGTCCCCGGTGGCCTCTCAGGCAGACTACTTCTGGGATCGTTAGGGGTAAGGCCGTAACCCCATCCGGCGCCCACGACTAGAGGAGGTCGCTTGGCGGGCAGAGGCGAGAGATCAGCACTAGCAGGCCGACTCTGGAGAGTCCCTGTGCACTGGGAACCTTGTCGCCTCCGGCTTTGACCAAGGATCTGGTCTTCTCCCTAATTCGATTGGGCATCCTCGCTCCGCCTATCAATAGCCATCTACCCTGGTAGCTGGTTGCGGGATCAGTTGGACAGCCACGGGTGGCTAGTGCCGGCAAGCTCAAGCCTGTCCTTATAGGACCTGTTCGGAGCCTTCCCTCATTTGAATTCGAAGCTCTGCCTCTGGCAGGGTAGCTCCCCTGTGGCGATCCGGCCTGTGGCCCCGACGACCACGTCATCAGTGGCCTCTACCTTCTTGGCGCCTTCCGTCTGGGTGCCGACCCTCCCTACTATTGGCTATGTAGTCTGAGGCGTGAGGCGAGCGAGGCGACCAGGGGGGCGCCTCACGCCTCAAAGGCCTAGGCGATGGCCAAGGCGTTTGAGGCGAGAAATTAATAAAAAAATAAAATTAAAATTGAGAGATCGGAGAGACAGTGGAGAGAGTGAGAGATCGGAGAGAGTGGAGAGACAGTGGGAGATCGGAGAGAGTGAGAGAGTGGACATACCGAGAGTGAGAGTGGCCGGAGGAAGCCGGAGCCGCTGCCGGATTGCCGCACGCCGGACGAAGCCGGAGGAAGCTGCTGCCGCACGTCGGACGAAGCTGCTGCTGCACGCCGGAGGTAGCTGTCGCCGCTGCCGCTCGCCGGACACTGGAGGGAGGACACTCGCAGTCGCCGCTGCCGCGGAGGTGGAAGCAGCGAAGGCAAAAAAATAAACCCACAGTCGAAACCCTGGGGGGGGGGGAGTTAACCGGACGGACTCGCATATCGGGTCGTTGAGACCCGATACGCGGATCCGGCGAGCGGCAGAGCGGGCGAGCCGCCGGGCGAGAGGGCGAGGCGCGGGGAGGCGGCCGACGCGCGCGAGGCGCTCGCCTCGGCGAGCCGGGATGGCGCGAGGCGGGCGACGGGCGCCTCGCCCCGCCTCACCGCCTAGGCGCGTTTTCAACTACATAGACTATTGGGGAGACTAGTGGTAGGGCCTCCCTTGGTGAGTTGGACTGTCAGTGGCCCTCACATCGGACTCCCGCGAGGAACATGTGTAGCCAGTTTTTGGCTCAACAGTGGAAGGCGCGGGCGAGGAAGAGGCTGAGGCGGCACAAGACAGAGGGTGCCGGCTCTTCTAGGCAAGTGGACGCGTTGGCGGTGTAGAGGTTTTGCTTGGCGCGGGTGGCTATCTTCCAGCTGCCTCTTCGGAACTTGTGGGGCAGACTTGGCTTGTGCAATTGTCCCCTCCCACCTCGCCGTATCTCTCGAGGGCGGTGGAGGGTGAGGCTCCCGCCGGCGCTTGCAGTCAGCCAGGCGGCTCTTCGAGGGAGGCGGACACACCAGCGGTGGTAGCGAGTGGTGGACATCCAGTTGCCAGTTTTCTAATAGTCGACCCTTCCGCAGGCGAGGGTTGTAGTGTTGGTGGGGAGGGGGAGGGAGCCCTGGAGGCCCTGCCTCTCCTCTCCTTTTTGTTTGACGAGGAGTATAGACAGTTGCCTCTGGTCCTTAAGGGAGGGGCCGCGGTTGGCGCTCTTGAAGCCCCAACTGATGGTGTCACTGGATGGGAGGAACCTCGACTTCGAAAGGGCGACCTCGTGGCTGAGGCAGAGGTGGCCGTTTCGCTTCTGGAAGGACTTCGTCAACAACCAGTCCTAGCATTGCCTTCCGCACCTAGGGAGTCAGAGGATATGCTTCTTTGCGTAGAGGTGGATCCAATCGAGGACGCCAATCAAGGGGGGATGAGTGTTGATAGGGAGGGAGAGGAGACCCTCGGGAAGGAGGAGGTAAAGGAAGAGTTATATGGAGACTTAGGCTAGAGAGTTGCTTGTCTGATTGGTGTGCCTTCTTAGGGTGTGGATGAAGACGTGAGGTCTGTCTTCTGTAGAATTTGACAAAGGTGGCAAACAAATATAACGAGGAAGGCCAATGAGGAAAAAAAGAAAAATAGTAGAAGCGGGGTAACAAAGAGAGATGAGGAGGGAAGAGATGAGTAGAGAGCTGCTCTTTTGATCTGGGACGAGGGGTCAGATCAACATTGCTTATTCCGACACGTTACACCTCGGCTTTTCAGCATTTTGAGTGTTTTTTTTGGGCTTCATGTCAGAGCGGTGTAGACAGCGTAGTATGGTGGTTGGCATATAGAATCTCTTGTTGTGCTAGGTAGGGAGGAAGCTTACGGTGGCTAGGTGGTTTGCTTTTCCCTTTTGTTTTACTTCCGAGGCGGAGTGCTGTCTACTGTTTTCATATTTGGGAGTTGTGTGGGAGCACTCTCCTCATACTTGTACATTCTTTTTTTTTATATATAAACGGTGGTACTATCCACTTTCAGAAATAAAATAAAATCAATGCCGTGGTGTTTATGGATCACACGTTTGCGGAATTCCGACGGACGAAATTACACATAAAAGCTGAGTGTTTTGGATTGCGGAATTTCATCAAACAATTGGTGTGCGTGAAAAATAATGCACTTATTTTGATATTTCTTCAAAGAAAAAAAATAAAATTTTGATACCTAGATGTCGCTAGCGCAGTCCAGATTGTGGTCCCGGTGGGACGGAATCGTCCGACAGCAAGATGGCGGCATCGAGAGAAGATAAACAAATGCACAAAAAACACACGGGGCTGCGTCAACGAAGAAACCAGAATTAAAAAAATGGCCTGAAAGGGACCCAACGCAACCTTTTTATAGCCACAAAGGCCCGCCAGGTTAGAGGAGGTTGCACCCTCTCTCTGTCCTCTCTCCAAGCCTTAACCAACCGGACTTGAGAACAGGCTGGTCAGTTTTCTTTCTCTCCCCTCTCTCCTCTCTCTCTAGCCTTGGCTGATGGGGTTTGGGGGGAAAGAAACTCACCGTGGGTCCCACCTTAGCTGGCCCTCTCCCTTCTCTCTCTTCTTCCCTCTCTCTCTCTTACATACCTTAACCGATGGAGATTGGGGGGGGGGGGGAGAACCCCGCCATGGGCCCATGTTTGCCGCCTCTTCTCCCTCTTAGCTGATGGAGATTGGGGGGTTCTTCCTCTCTCCTCTCTTCCCTCTCTCTCTCCCAAAAGCTTGGCCAATGGGGATTGGGGGGAAAGAAGACCCAGCAGCGGCCCCCACCTTAACTGATGGGAGGAGGGGTCTTTCTCTGTCCTCTCCCACGTGGCCCATCTAAACTGACCGGTCTCATGGGCTCTCTCTCTTACCCAACCAAGCCAAGGGTGGGAAGCCTTAGCCGATGGGATTTGAGAGTGATTAATGCTAAGCGACGGGAGTGAGGCCTTAATCCCCTCCTGTTAAGCACTCCCTAATCCTATAAAAGGAAGGGGTTAGGCAGAGTGAAAAAAGGACACAGATTGACAGAAGCGATTTGAAGATCTGAAGAAGGTAGGGCCGCCCAAGACTTGTGATTTTCTTGCTTAAAAAAGGCATAGTAAGAGGTATTCCAAAAATACCCACTGCGTATATGTGTAATCTTAGAGAATTGTGTATTTGTTTCAGAAATATGAAATTATTATGCGCAATCATGTGAAATTTCATATCAGCCCCTGTATGTGCACATGTGATGAAAAAGTCCCGGCGCCTTGAATCTCCTCCCCCTCCGATTTGAATCCCAGAATGAGCGCGTTGACCCCATTCCCTCCGCCATCACTCCCAACACTGGCCCCATCTTCCTCGACAACATCACCCTCTGCGGCCATCACTCCAGCGGGCATACGTCGCAGTGCTGGTGCGTTGAATCCGCCCCTCCCCGCCGTTGACCTCATTCCCCCCGCCATCACCGGCCCCATCTTCCTAGACATCACCGACAGGTCCGCTCGACATCATCGGTAGGCCCGCCATCACTCCCAATGTAATGCCCTGGATCCTTATTGGATTCTTATTAGGTCTTTCGGATCCTTTTCGGAGAGTTTCGGATCACTTTGTGGGTCCTGAGTTGAGTTTTACGATCCGTGTGGGTTTTGCTCCCGTACAAGTTACGGAACCCTACGGTGAGTTTGTTTCTCAGTTCATCGACTCGTGGACGTCGCAATTGCGATGTACTTGTCGAGAGGATTATTTCGACTATTTTTGCGTATTTTTCTGAATTAGTGGATTTTTGTGCTAATTATCGGATTTTTGAAAATTAGGAAAATTCCTAATTTCCTTTCTATTTATTTCTCTCCACCCTCTCTCCTCTCTCCTCCCTCATTTCTCACCTCTCCTTCTCTCTCTCGTTCTCTCTCCCCTCTGGGTCTCTCGGCGCGGGGTGCACACCGTTGCGGAGTTGGCCGAGGCGAGGACGCGATGGAGTGATCGGGACGCGGGATGGGGCGACGGTTTGAGCGTGGCGTGGCGCGATCCCTCGGTGGATTCCGAGATCGGCGCGGTTCGTGTTTTGGCGTTTTCGGCGCGGTTTAGTCGCTTCGGCGCACGGTTTCTTCGGTGGAGGTAGGGAGACGGATCACCAACCTTTCCTGCACCCTTCCTCGCAGTTTCACGTTAAACGGTGCGAGAACGAGCGAGTTTGGGCTCGTTGTGGTTTTGTGGAGTTCGTGGGGTTCGCCGAAAAACGGCGACGGTTTTTAGATCAGTTAGTGTCAATGGACTCCCTGGAATGTCAGCGTTCTAGATCCGTTGATTTCGTGTCGTTTGGTTGTCATTTGGGGCCAGTACGAGCCCGGGAACCCCGGTGACTCATTTAGGGTCGATTCGATAGAATCGCCCGTTTCTCGCCATTTCTTGGTCGATTCGACTCCCGTTGGAGTCTAAATGTTGTATATCGTCGTTCTGCGACGTTATGGATGTTTCCCCTTCGATCGGGATCTAACGGGGCGTGGATTTGGGTTTTAGGGCTTGGTCCGGTTGGTTTCCCGCCGTGACCGGTCGACTGCCACGGGATGGCCGGTCGACCGGCCGGCGTTCGTGCCAGCGGGCTGGTGGACCTATCGGTCCGGTCGACCGACCGCCCAGGGTCGGTCGACCGACCCTGTTAGGTCGACCGCCCCCAGGGGTCAGGTCGACCGAAATGCAGTGTTTTTGTCCGTTTTGAGTCCTGGTCGGTCCGGTTGAGACCCAATGACTGACCTATGGCCTCATGAGTGTCCCGGACACCCTGTGGGTTCCGTGTTCATGTTTCTGGGGTGTCGGGAGGTGCCGTGTTACCTTGATTAGCGTGCCCGTAGGCATGTGTGTTTCGGGCTTCGTGTTCCGCTTGATCGAGTCACCGTGTATCGGTGTGAGTGCGGTGGGGTTTCCCCCGCATGTGTGTGGCCTCCCTCGAGTTCCTGTCTTGAAGGGATGGTCTCGGTGGTTTGCAGTCTGCCTCGGTATTCGTGTTGCCGTGGTTTAGACCTAGTCAAGATTTAAGTTGGTTAGCCTTGGCGGTCCAACCTTCATGCGTTTCTTCGCTGTAGCGCGCCTTCCTTAGGCCGCCGCGAGTCGTTTGTCCTAGGTCAATGTCTTAGGGCGGTTAGTGTGGCGGTTGTCTCTTGGACCGCCTAGTCCGTGTGGCGGGTCTATGTTAGACCGCTTTGGTGGTTTGTTCGAATAGGTCGGTTCAGGGTTGACTGGGTTTAGCGGCCTAATCCTTGACCGCTACAGTCACCTAGTGGCCCATTCTATGACCGCCAGCGTATGTTCCTCCGCTTAATTTTTGAGTGTCGTTTCCTGATGTTTTGGCTTCTGATTATCTTGGCTTGACCTCGTGGTTTGCCCGTCGTCCCGTGGATGTCTTCTGACACCCAATGAGGGCTACAACCATAGTCAGGTAGCCAGGAGTGCCTTTGTATCGCTCCAGAGTCGTTGTCTTGTTCCGGTCAACCCGGGGTGACCCAGTGGTTGACAGGTAACCTTGTGTGTGTCTCGGCGGTTTCGTCCAGTCCGAGACATGGTTCTGGATGCCTCGAGGTATCGTCGTATCTCGGTTTACGTGTCCATGTGTGCTGAGGGTCTTGTTGATCCCTCAGGTCTCCGTGTGTCATTTTCTGCGGTTGTTTCCTCTGGCTTAGGATTAGACCGATTGGCGGCTTGTTCCGCTTTGTACGACGATCTTGACTCTGAGTCGTGAGACTCAAGGATCGTTATGTTACTAGGTCTAGTTGCCTTGTCCTGAGTCTGTCGGCAGTTTTCTGTGCTGCCTTGGTGCTTTGTAGTACGTATGACAGTGATTCCTTGCCTGTATGTACTCTAGCACTCGTGTTTTGGAGTCTGTGTCTAGTGAGCCTCCACTAATCGTAGCCTTACGACACGTTACGGCGTGTCGGCCCATGTGGCGGGGCAGTTCCCGATATACGGTTTTTAAGCTAGTTTCCGTGGGCCCCCGCTGTACAGTAGCGTCCTGCTGGGTGGGGAAAACTAGCTAGAGGCCTGGCTCTCCAGCAAGAGTCGGTGTGTGCACACGTGGTCAGGGGCGTTGGACTGACGCCGACGGGCGTTACCCTGTCTAGTCACTCACGACTGTAGTTCATGTTCTGGTTCTGAGCGTGTCTTAGTCTCTGTCGTGCTTCAGGTGGCAGCGTAGGCGAGACACTTGAGGCGCAGCATAAGACGTCAGTGGACGCAGCTGGCTGTTCTTCTAGTGAGGGGGTGCTTCCGTCACGTGACACGTGACTCTCGTGTTTCTCGCATGTCGTGACCTTTCCGGGTTAGCCCTCTCGTGGTCTTGTCCGAGGTTAGTGTTGTGTCGTGTGCACGACGTTCTAGTCGTGTGTGTGTGTGGTCGTGTCTAGAAGAGCGTGCACGGCAATCAAGTCGTGTATGCTTTAGGCCGTCTGTGTCTGTCTAGGTCTTTTTCTAGACTTGTTGTCTGGTCTCGTAGGCCTTTGTCTTGGGCCTCGCGCTTGTCGAAAGATCGGTGACTCCTGACTTCGTCAGATCAGAGTTTACCCATCTGTTGCTGTTGTTGTTTGGAGTAGCTTAGGGGCCGAGGTTAGTTCGGCAGCCGTCTTTTGTTCGGTACGGCTTTTCCCTTTTCTTTTAGCTGCTCTACTCCTTCCGTTCCAGTTTTCTTTTACAGCTTTGTAGTTTAGTTTTCCTGCTTTACTACACCTGCTGTTTTAGTCGTTCCGTGTTACTGCGTGTTTTTCAGTGGGGATCCGCGTGACCCCTACTGGGTCAGTGACACGAGGCTCACCCCTGCTTTTTAGGTGGGTGGCGTCGTTTTGCTTCCGCGGTTCCTGGTGTGGCGAGTTCGTAGTTGCCAGCGGTACCTGCGTCGGGCTTCCCCCGATCTCAGTGTACGTCCTCCTTTTCTGTTGACTGTACTGCTTGTCTTTCCTTTGGACTGGACTCTGGTATAATTGTTAATTTTAAACTGTTAATTAAAAAGTAATTTTATTTCTGCTACTTTAGCAAACCGATCTAATGAAATTTAATTGCTTACTGTTATATCTGCGACTTCAATGTACTACATGACAATCCTTTTTCCCTTCGGAGCTTTACAGCTCTTGGGAGGTTTCGCGAGTTCCAAGCGGTATCGGGTCTACTCGGTAGTCCTATCGGGTATATCCGGTATCCGGGATTCAGGTCGTCACACCCAACGCCTTAACCCCATTTCCCCTCACCCCTGCCACGATTTGAATCCCAGCACTAGCGCCTTAACCCCATTCCCCTCCCTCGCTTCCAGCACTGGCTGGCATTGCTCGACTACATCATTGGCCTTGACCTTGGACACAATGGCTGTACCTGACAGTGTTGCCCCAACTGTCCTACAGCAGTCGAGACTAACATGCACATAGTCAGACGATGTCTGAAATGATAATGTTTGTCCGTATTTACATGCTTCACTCGTGTTTGTGTATTTACGCATGTGAAAATTTGTTTGGTAATGCAGTCATCAATTGGACAGAGAATGCAATCGTCTGGGTTTTTTCTCGTCCGTTGTCGATGGAATGCCAGTGTAGAAGGGGCAATTGTCGAGTTTATGCTTCAAATCATGAGAGGTCCAAAGGAAGACAATTCTATCGTTGTCTGTATTCAACAAACCCTAACGAAGATTGCGATTTTTTTGAATGGGTTGATGATGCTGCATACAACGTTGTGGATATCAAATACCAGCTGAAGGCGATGGAAGAATGTACGGTGAAAAATCACAAGCGGCTAGAGATCCAATTGAACCAAAAAGTAATGCTGTATTTTGTCATTTTTGTACTCGTTGTCACTTGCATTTTCAAGTGATAATGTGACAATTCCAGATTCCCACAACTACACGCTTCACTTTTGCACGAATTAATGCTTCAATGCAGGGAGTTGTTCTCCCATAATGATTACATGGTTCAAGGCTCACATATGTTGTTGCATTCTCTGCCAAGTCTCCAACATTTCTTAGAGCAAAAACCTACATGTATAATCCTCTGAGTGAAAGCTCACCAAAAGCTTGTGGCAAGCTCTTAGTGAAACCCACACTCTTTGCACTTCAGCAGGAGTTTGAGCAACAAATTGTAAGCAGAAAGTGGGGCAGAGGTGTTGAACCCGAAAAATTATACAAAAAAGGGGGGGTTCCCCCCTTCATTTTCTGCTGCAGATACAAAGAAAAAAGAAGAAGAAGAAAGGAACGAATGTGAACCCCCTCCGGTACTGTACCGGAGGGGGGGTTTCCCTGCTTCATTTCCTGCTGCTGCGGGGAAGAAAAAAAAAGAAGAAAGAAAAAAGAAAAAAGAAAAAAGAATGTGAGGAGGTTTGAACCCCTCCGGTACATGCACCGGAGGGGGGATCCCCTCTGGCCCTCTCTCTTCTCTCCGGTAATGACAAACCGGAGGGGGGACCCCCTCCGGTCCTTTGCAACATGAAAAAAAAAAATAGAAGAGGGAAGGGGGAAATACCCCCTCCGGTACATGAACCGGAGGGACCCCCTCCGGTCCCAAGCAAACCGGAGGGGGAACCCCCTCCGGTACATGCACCGGAGGGACCCCCTCCGGTTCCAGTCAAACCGGAGGGGAACCCCCTTCTGTACATGCACCGGAGGGACCCCCTCCGGTACATGCACCGGAGGGGGAACCCCCTCCGGTCACTGTACCACCGGAGGGGGGGGGGGGCTTTCCCCTCCATTTTCTGCGGAAAGAAAGAAAACAGTAAAAAAAATTTAAAAGGAAGGGAGGGGAAGAGTCACCTTGTCCCTTGGACTTCCACCGGAGGGGGTGTTTTCACCGGAGCCACCTAGCCTCCGGTCCACTTCTAACTCCTATAAAAGGAAGCCTAGAGCTCCAAGGAAAGAAGAGGAAAAAAAAGAGGAAAGAAAGTTTGGCAGCACTTGAAGACTTGGAGAGCTTCGATAGAGGCCCAAGTGTGAAGAAGAAAGGAGAAGAGGCTTGCGCCCCTCTCCCTTGCGGCTGGGTTTCCTCCCTCCAAGTTTGAAGAAGGCCCTCATACTGAGATTTATTGCTAGAAAATTCCTTCATGAAGAAATATATTTGTATTGTTGTAAATCCATAACGAAGAAATGATCGAAGTTCATGGGAAGCCCAGAAATGCTCAAAGTCTGGTCCCTTATGAAAAAATTATGAGGAAATTGCAACTCTACCCCAAGCTTGCAAAATTGCAACTCTACCCCAAGCTTTTGCAAAATTGCCCAAAAGTCCATGTACTTTGGAAAATTTCAGAAAAATCAGAAATTCAAGAGACAAGATATGATCATATGAGTTCAAAGGAATGTTCCCCACTTTATAGAAATACCTCCGGTGGGTGAAAAATTGTAGAAATACGCCCGGTGGACAGAAAATTGCAGAAATACCCCCGGTGGGTAGAAAATCACATAAATACCCCCGGTGGGCAGAAAATTACAAAAATACCTCCGGTGGGTGAAAAATTGCGGAAATACCCCCGGTGCACAGAAAATTGCAGAAATACCCCCGGTGGGTAGAAAATCACATAAATACCCCCGGTGGGCAGAAAATTACAGAAATACCCCGGTGGATGAAAAATTGCAGAAATACCCCCGGTGGGTAGAAAATCACATAAATACCCTCGGTGGGTAGAGAATCACAGAAATACCCCCCGGTGGGTAGAAAATTACAGAAATACCCGAATGGGCGGGAAAAATTCAGAAATACTCTCGGTGGCGGGAAAATTTCAGAAATACTCTCGAGGACGAAAAGATTGCAGAAATATCTCCGATGGCGGAAAAATTACAAAATACCCCAAATGGTGGGAAAATACAAAAATCCTGAAATATTAAAAAATTGTGAAAATACCACATTTGTGGGAAAGTTGCATCAAAGTCATTGTTCAATCTAGAAACTGTGCAAAGTTCCCTGTTTCTCAAAATCACTAAAAAATGTTCTTGTCCATGGTTGGTGCCGTTTGCACGACTCGGTGGAGCGAAATCACGCCCCTTCCTTGAAGCGGTGTGTGCTCTCCTGAGTTCGGCTTATGGCTAACCATCCAAGCCCATGTATCTATTTCATGGTCAAGAGCTATCAGGTCTAGAAACAACAAAATTGATGAAACCCTGAGAAATCAAGAAATTAAGAAGAGGAATACCCAAGAAGTCAAATGACAGGGTTATTTCCGAGAAGTTAATAAATCAAGATGAGAAATGCTCAAAAAGTCGAATGCCGGAGATATTTCCGAGAAGTCATGAAATTTAATACTCGGAATGTCCAAAAAGTCAAACAACGGGGCGATCTCCAAAAAGTCAAGAATGGCGGATATGTCCAGGAAGTCAAGAAATGACGAGACTATCTCCGAAAAAATCAACAATGGCTGATATGCCCAGGAAGTCGAGGCATGACGGGACTTTCCCTGAGAAATCAAGAAATGTCAAATATATGTCGAAAAGTCAGAATGACAAGAATGCCCAGGAAGTCGAGGCATGACGAGGCTATCTCCAAGAAAGTAAGGAATTGCAAGAATATCCCAAAGTTTGGGAAAACTGCAAAAATACCATGATGGAGGGAAAATTACAAATATAACCCGCCTCAGGCGGGAATGTCCTTTATGGACACCAAGGCAACTTAAGAGTCCAATCACAATCAAAAGCGTGATTGTGACCATGAAGCAACTCCGAGGCATCGATAATGATCATCTTGGCGATCAAATGGTCCTCGTGATAAAATTCAAGCTTAACTCTCCGATCAGGGGACACGAGTAAATGTAATGATCCAAATGTAGAATGAAGCAAATTCAAAGGCTCTGGTTGCAACTGGATATAATCTTGAAGACCCGATTACACAATCGGGACCATATGTAAAGGTCTTGAAGGATCGATTGTAATTCAAATCATGTGTTCAAAGAAATAAAGTCTCCAAAGTTCTTTGCAAGAGTATGTACCCGGAATGAGCAATCAAGTTCATTTATGTCACAACTAATAGAGGCAAAAGGCGTTCTTCGACAGTTAATCAAAGGTGTTCGGATTTTTACCGATGTAAATTAACACCGACTTCGGTCGGTGGGGAAAAGTCTAGTACACGAACCCTAAATCGTCTGACAAACCCAAAAAATGCGGAATTAACAAATATGTCAAGATATACGACATATCCATCCAGCGAAATCGGATGTTCCGAAAAACTTTTCCGCATGTAAACAGACTGGCACGTCCGGTGGGACTTTTCCTGCCTTTCATTTTTCTGTCGAAGAATAGCCTTGCCACGAAAAAAAAGTTGTGACTCCTTCACACTCTTGCAATAAGTTCAAAGGATTCCCACCGTTGAAGCTACCGCTGGGGGCATCAAAGTTAAAGCTACTGGGGGCATCAAGGTTAAGGTCGCCCGAGGCGTCAAGGTTGAGCGGTCCCTTTCAAAGGCCAAATGTCAACATGTATCTAAAGTTGCTCCTACTAGTTGGGGGGATGCCATTCCAACCGTGGTTGCTGCCGTTGGGGGCATCAAGGTTAAAACTCCCTGTCAAAGGCCAAATGGCAACACAATACATGTCCAAGTGGTAATTACTAAGAGGGGACAATGCCACCACAGTCATGGCCGCCGCTGCTTGATACGTCCAAGTGAAGGCTTCTGGTTGAAGATTAAAGGTCAAACAAATTCATATGTTGTTCCTGCTAGCCGGGGGCAATGTCGTCGCCCTGGAAGAAAATCTGTTGTGGCTATATCTAAGTCTGGCAAGATTTGTCCTTGACCAAAAGCAAACCAAAGAAAAAGAAGAAGAAGAACGCAACTGGCCAGATAAAGGCGAGCCGATCTCATAACAATACTTTGCCGAATACATCAAACTGAGGCAGAGATGAAAGAAGCCAACGCCTAAGCTTCGTTCTGAAGCCAAGGCGCCGGTGGGAAGTCAAAGCCTCTAAGTCTGGGCAAGGGGGCAATCTTATTGCTGTCTACATCAAGTGAAAGGTGACAATGAAAGAAGTTGACATCCAAGCCTCACGTAAAAAGTCAAAGCCCTTAAGTCCAGGCGAGGGGGCGATTCCGTGAACCAACTTCTTATCAAATAAATATGGGTCAACAAGGAGGAGGCTTTGAACAATCTAAACTTTCTAAGGCAACAACTTGAGGCAGGAATTTCAACCCTGGGGGCATGTTTACCCGGGGGGCATGTACCAATCAACCCCAAAATAGATTTTCCTCTCCCTCAAGACATGACATGAGACAGAAAAGAAAGAAGAATAAATAAGAATAGGGAAGAAGGAAGATAAAATTGGTGAAGCATCAAGCTGCCACCTTAGAAATTCAAGAGGGCGTATCTGGCATAGAAAACTCCAAGAAGAGGTAGGGGCAAAGCACAAAATAATGCTTCGAGCAAAATCTCAGGCGAAACCTCAAGCAAGATAACTCCGGTAAGCAACAGCCCGATCAGAAGTCCAAAGCAGAAGGCTCCAAGTCAAGCCTAGGCAAAGCCAGAAAGGCCAGTCCAGGAAGAAGGCATGAAGCAAAGCTCTAAGTGAAGACAAAAATAGAAGCCTGAAAAAAAAAGACGAAGTAAAACCACTGGCGGAGCCAAGAAGACAGATTCAAGGGGGACCCCTGTCTTTTCCCTTTCCAAATTTCAACACTCTGTTAGTGGAGTCTGTCCGAAAATCGTCAGTGTTCGAACCTCTTAAGGCTTCAAACATGTCTGCCTGACATCAAGCCATCTATGCATAGGATCCAACCCATGCTTTGGTACCAAATCGGTGTTGAACACCAACTCATTTCTTGATCTGCCAAGTTTGGGTATTGTTCCACTTCGGGCTCTAAGCCACCCTTGGCAATTAAGCTCATTTTCTGGTAACACAAAGCTAGCTTCAGGCCTAAACCTATGCTTGTGGCACCAAACCAATTTCGGCGTCAACCTTTCTCCCCGCTGTCTACAGGGAAGTTGTAAAATTCCCTGCCAAATTTTACCCCAAAAGAAGAAAGAAGGAAAAAAAAAGGAAAGTGAAAGAGAGAAAGAAAGAGAGGAGCACTCCTGGCCCAGGCCCTCCAAGGCAGAAGCTCAAAGCGAAAATTTCATCTCAGGAGGGACGAATTTCACCCAACTCAGTCATCAAACAGTCTGTCCTCTTGAAATGAAGCGCAAGCTGAGGAGGAGAAAAACAAGAAAGAAGTGTTTGAAGAGAAACTTAAAGAAGCAAAGTTGAATAAACAGTTGCCATGGAAATCCCCATAGAAGAAAATCCCTCTGTGAAGAACTACAAAAGAGAGAGAGTAACCCTTCCTTCCACTCATTGAAAAGCACACCTCAGTTGGATCATCACTTTGTCAAAGATCAAATCTAGAGTTCAAAAAAAAAAGAGAGAGAGAGAAAAAAGAAAAAAAGGGGACTTAAAATAGAGGTGCCCCGGCGGACTTAGCTATTCCCATCACAGGGATGGTTGAGGGTAAAAAGGCCAAAGAAACCCGGCTGAGGTGAAAACCCGAAAGGGCGTCTCAGGCAAAATTGGGTAACCCCTCAGCGTGAAAACCCGAAAGGGCGCGTTGGAAAAAGCTAAAGGGGGCCAGCTTTGGCGAAAACCCGAAAGGGCGTTGGGGTTGGTAAGGTGAAAAAAAAAAGGAAAAAAGAAAATATATTTTTAGCAATCATCATGAACCAGCATCGTGGTTATCCTCCACTCAAAAATCCTATCCTATCATGGTTAGAAAGGGGAACAAATGCATCAAAACCCAAACCCTTAGTTTGAAACCCCTTTCGGGTCGATAACCATCCAAAACGAAACCCAAATACTTGGTTCAAACCCCTTTAGGTTAACCACCATTAAAACCAACTCTTTGGTTACCCAAGCTTTCCTTGGATCACCACAAAAATAGACACAAAACCCAAATCATTGGTTCAAAACCCCTTCCGGGTCAGCAACCACAAAATAAAACCATTTTTTTGTTGTTGCCCAAATCTTTCGAGTCAGCAAAAAGAGATTACCATTCCAAAACCCAAAAACTTCATCGTCAAGCCCCTTTCAAGATAAAAGGTCGCGGGCTTATAAGTCATTGGCCCCACATCTTCCTTATGGTGGAGGAACAATGGAAATTCAGACACTTTGTCCTAACGACAACGTCAAGCAACAACGATGTCAAGCAACACCACCACTAGAAGTAACTACAATAACAACATCAATAAAAAAGAAAGAAAAAAGAAAGAAAAAATGGGGCTTAAAAGTGAGGTGCCCCGACGGACTTGGGCATCCAACTTGTTAGCTGCCTAAGGGCAAAAAGGTCATAAAACCCAGCTGGAGTGAAAACCCGAAAGGGCGCTTCAGGCAAAAATAGGTAACCCCTCAGTGTGAAAATCCGAAAGGGCGCACTGGAAAAAGTTAAAGGGGGACAGCTTCGGCGAAAACCCGAAAGGGCGGTGAAGCTGGTAATGTGAAAAAAAAAGAAGAAAAGAAAAAAAGAGAGAGAAGAAAAAGAAGAAAGGAGGAATGCATCG
Source organism: Amorphophallus konjac (assembly GCA_022559845.1). Lineage (NCBI taxonomy): Eukaryota > Viridiplantae > Streptophyta > Magnoliopsida > Alismatales > Araceae > Amorphophallus > Amorphophallus konjac. The sequence continues at coordinate 72,668 of JAHNEJ010001621.1, read as the reverse complement.
TCATTATGGACTACCATCTCAAACATCCTTTGTTCGATAGCTTTGTCCCACCGTAGCGAACACATTATCAAAACTATCAAATCACAAGTTCCAGAAAAACTTATCCAAATTTCAACTTTTGGCTTTCAAATCACAAAAGTCAGCCAAACCCTCAGTGCAATCCTCAACTTCTAAATCACGAAGGATAGCCAACTCCAACTCCATTTTTCGGTCTTCAAACCGCACAAGTCAACCAAGTTTCAAAATCCAAAGGTCAACCAAAATCCAAACTCAAATCCCAAACTCCGTTGGCCCTCAGACCATCAAGTCACCCACAGTAAATTCTAAACCCCAATTCTAGTCTTTGACCCCACCTTAACTTCTAATGCTTGACTTCTACGCCACGGAGGTCGCTACGAGAGAAAGGAAAATTAAAAAAAAGATGAAAAAAGAAGAAGAGAAAAAAAGAGAGAAAAAAGAGAGAAAAAATGAGAAAAATGAGAGAAAAAAAAGAAGAAAGAAAAAGGAAAAGAAGAGAAAAGAAAAAAAAAGAAAAAGAGGGAAAAGAAGAAAAGATGAAAAAGAATTATTGTTATTCATCACCGTGAGCCGTCACCATCGACGCCTCTTTTTATTATGATTTCTCGACGCCTCTTTTTATTATGATTTTGTCCCCATTCGGGGCAAGCATGTCTCAATACGAAATTTCTATGGTAGTGTTGACATTCATGTCCTTTTGGACCGTCAATTCCACTAAATTCCTATGGTAGTGTTGACATTCATGTCCGTTTTTGGCCGTCAACCCTACTCAAATTTCAAAGTATGGTTTTGACCTGCAAGTCCTTTTGGACCGTCAATTCCACTAAATTCCAATTGTAGTGTTGGCATTCATGTCCGTTTTGGGCCGTCAACCCTACTCAAATTTCAAAGTCTGGTTTTGACCTGCAAGTCCTTTTGGACCGTCAATTCCACTAAATTTCAATTGTAGTGTTGGCATTCATGTCCGTTTTGGGCCGTCAACCCTACTCAAATTTCAAAATCTGATTTTGACCTGCAAGTCTTTTTGGACCGTCAATTCCACTAAATTTTTATGGTAGTGTTGACCTGCATGTCTGTTTGGACCGTCAACCCTACTTAAGTCACAATTTTTGGTTTTGACCTACAAGTCCTTTTTGGACCGTCAATTCCACCAAATTTTTGGTCTTGACCTACAAGTCCTTTTCGGACCGTCAATTCCAACAAACTCCAAACTTTTGGTCGTAACTTACAAGTTCTTATTGGCCCGTCAATACCAAAAATCTCAAGTTTTTTGTGCTTATTCATACATGTCCTTTCGGGACTATCGACACAAAAAATCACCCCAAATTCTCAAATTTTCAAATGACGAAGAAGTCGACCCTATCACCTCTGAGGTCAACACAATTGAAGAAGATGGTCCTATCGAGGAGGAGGAATAAGATTAGCATGAGCAAATAAAGAATGGTTGCCTCCCTTCAGATCGGGCTCAAAAGGGTTCAGCTACTGCGAATGGCAACATCATATCAATTGATAGGAAATCAATTATATAGGCTGGTGTATAAAAAGGACAAGCCTGTCCTCTTACGTTGCCTCTCTCCGAAGGAAGCCAACATGGTCATACACGAGGTCCACCCAGAGCTCTGCGGTGCCCATCAAGTCGGGGATAAAATGAAGAGCAATATAAAACTTAAAGCTTTTACTGGCCCACTATGTACGCGGATTGTAGTCGCTACGCCCGTACGTGTCACCAATGCCAGGCCTTTGGTCCTGTGCCTAGGAGGCCTTCTAACATGCTACATCCCACAGCCCCTACCTGGCCCTTCGCTGAATGGGGAATGGACATTGTGGGACCCTTCCCACCATCTACAAAAGGTCACAAGTACATTCTGGCTGTAACAGACTACTTTTCTCGGTGGGCTGAGGCCGTACCCTTGCAGGAGGTCACAAGAGAGGCAATCGCCCAATTTGTCAAGTACCATATTTTATACCGATTCGGCACCCCCTGTCGAATCATGTCAGATAATGGCACTCCTTTCAAAAATAAGACCATTTACCAGTTGGCAGTAGAGTTTCATATCGACTGGAGAACCTCAACGGTCTACAATCCCTAAGCCAATGAATTGGCCGAAGCATTTAACAAGACCCTCTCCAAGCTCTTGGCCAAGATCGTCGAAAGCCGCAAAAGGGACGGGGGTGAGAAAATACACGAAGCTCTCTGGGCATACCAAACTGTCTACAAGGCTCCCACTGGCTGTTCCCCTTTCTCTCCGGTGTATGGGGCGAAGGTTATAGTATCAATTGAAATTGAAATGTCGTCCTACCGGGTCGCCGTGCACACTGGCCTACAGACCCAAGTGCAAGATGAAATAGAAAGAAGACTTGAAGAGCTTTCTAGCGTGCAAGGTAAAAGGGTGGAAGCCTACAAACATCTTCAGCTATACCAAGCCCGAATGACTCAAGCCTATGATGAGCTGGTAAAGTAAAGGGCGTTCAAAAAGAAAAAAGAAAAAAAGAAAAGTGATGTCGTCATGGTCAAAAAGAAAGGGAAGTCATGGCCGGCAAACCCAGCGACAAATTACAACCTAATTGGCGTGGGCCCTATGTTGTCACAAGGGTCTACGAAGGAGGTGCTTATAAGGTCGTCGACCATAAAGGGGAGAACCCCTTTCCACCATTAAATGGAAAACACTTGAAATTATACTATGCTCCCGAGCATGAATTTCAACAACAAACTGCACAAGATTTGCCCTCCTCCGCAGGGGAGTAAGGAAGGGTAGGGGAGTTACCCTCCCAAAGAAAACTCAAAAGTCATGGTTGCTCTGAACAGTTCTTGTTCACGTCCCACCGTGTTAAATTTCAAAGTTTGACTTTCCAACTTCCTTGGTTAGCCCCAAATCCTAAATCTTCGGCCTCCCAACCTAGTTGGTCGGCCCCAAATCCAAAGTTTTTCGGCTTTCCGATTTCATTGGTTAGCCCCAAATCCCAAAGTTTGGCTTTCCAACTTCCTTGGTTAGCCCCAAATCCTAAATCTTCGGCCTCCCAACCTAGTTGGTCGGCCCCAAATCCAAAGTTTTTCGGCTTTCCGATTTCATTGGTTAGCCCCAAATCTTAAATCTTCGGCCTCCCAACCTAGTTGGTCGGCCCCAAATCCAAAGTTTTTCGGCTTTCTGATTTCATTGGTTAGCCCCAAATCCCAAAGTTTGGCTTTCCAACTTCTTTGGTTAGCCCCAAATCCTAAATCTTCGGCCTCCCAACCTAGTTGGTCGGTCCTAAATCCAAAAATTTTTAGCTTTCCAATTTCATTGGTCAGCTCCAAATCCTAAGTTTGGCTTTCCAACTTCCTTGGTTAGCCCCAAATCCTAAATCTTCGGCCTCCCAACCTAGTTGGTCGGCCCCAAATCTAAAGTTTTTCGACTTTCCAACATTACTTGGTTAGCCCCAAATCCCAAGTTTTTCGGCTTCCCTACATCGTGGGTCGGCCTCAAATCTCAAGTTTCGGCTTCCCAACATTGCTTGGTCAAGCCCCAAATCTCAAGTTTCGGCTTCCCAACGTCATTTGGCCAGCCCCAAATCCTCAAGTTCTCGGCTTCCCAACTTCGTTTGGTCAGCCCCAAATCCTAAATTCAGACTTTCTAAACCCCGTTTGCTAAGCCCTAAATCTTAAGTTCCGGCTCTCCTAAACCGTTTTTGGTCAGCCCCACATCCAAACTTTTGGCTCCTAAATCATTTTTGGTCAGCCTTAAAATCCGATACTCAAATTTTCGAATTCTGCTTTTGGCCCTTAAACCGTTAGAGGTCGGCCAAGTCATCACCTCACAGTTACTCTCTCTTGCAAGGTGCAACATCTAATTTCAAGCTCCGGAGGGTTGACTACCCTTGTTCAAAAAAGGGGGGGGGGGGAGAGAAGAAAAAAAGGGAGATCAAAAAAAGAGAGAAAAAAAAAGGAGAAGGGAAAAAGGAAAAGAGAGAAAGAAAAGAAGAAAAAAGAGAAGGACTGCGAATCTAACGAAGGAAGTAAATTCTCTTGCATTTGTGAAATCATGTCAAGTGCCTGAGACAAGCCGTCAGGGTGACTCCAAATAAACGAAAGAATGCACAACAGGAGTCCCGGGACAAGCCCTCGGGATAGCTACAACTAAACGAAAGAATGTGCTTCAAGTGCGAAGCTTAACGCCTCCTGAGTACATCTTGTTCTAGTTTTGCTTTGCAAAGTCGTCCTGCACAACTCCAATGGAAGGAAGACACTCCTAATGAAGCAAGGGCTGCAAATCAAAGGACTGCATTTGTGGCAGCATTAGGTCACTCAAATTTGAAGCTGTGGAAGCTTTAAAATTTTTTCAATACATGGACCTGATGTGGCAGCTCAGAAGGAGCCTGCAAAGCAAAAAGGGAAAATCATCAGTATGCAAGAAATCCCAAGTTTTACCAGCAAAGCTGATATGGAAATTAAAGATTGGAATATTGATTTCCATACCTTTACATGATAGTTCTAGAAGGATCTCTTCAATAGAACCTGCAAAGAAAGACATTTGTATACAAGAAAGTTCAATTCATACAGGCAATGTTGACATGAAAGATATAACCCAAGCAACTAATAAATGCTTACCCAATGAGTCCTCTGACTCAAAAGAAGCTTGCAAGGTCGGGCTTCGGGTAAAGTCAGAAAGGCAGGGCCCAACCAAAGAACTCCAAATCAAGATCTAGACAAGCTCCAAAAGGTGACATTAAGCGAGAGCAATCCAAGTCCAACTCCAGGCAAAGCCAAAAAGGGCGAGACCAAGGCGGAATCCCCCAGTTAAGTCCAGACAGATCAAGGAACAAGCATGCAAGAAGCCCGAAGCAGTATCAACGTCTCAAAACTCTGGTCGTTATATGACCGAGTTCCAAGAACCGTCGCCCGAAATAATCAAGCAAGCATTCAATGTCACCCGCCAAATACATAAAGGAGAGGCTGACTGGGTCAAGATGGTCCCAAAGAAGTATGGTCACCCTAAACCCCCTCAAAGAAAAGCTCAATTCAACAACTCCAAATCTGGAGGCACCTCCCAACAATCTGCAAAAGGCAGAAACTCCTTCTCCGATTGAATTGGCGTAAGCTAGAAGACAGGATAAGGACGAGAAAAAGTATTTAAAAAGAAGAATGAGGAGGGAAGCATCCTCTTTAGTGTGGCTATGATGCTAGAGTGTCCCACCCTACTGGGGAATGCCAAGAAATCCAAGATTGGATTGAAACCATTAAAAGGAAGAGATCTATGCCCAAAGAACATGCGTGAAACAGAGAAACCACATATGGGCAATCGAAAAGCTATTAAGTCAAAGACGCCTCGCAGAAATGTTGCGCAAGGAGGATCCTGTCTTCTACAAGTTGAAATGGTCAATGCTTCAACTTAAATCCCTGGCCGACCTGAAAGTCCAGGCCGGCAATTGTATTGAGTAGGGCGCCGACCAATGCTTGAGACAGATTCTCGGGCAAAGAAAAAGAAAGGGAGAGAGTCTTCATAGCAAGATTCCCGATTTAGTCTTGGATAAAGCCAGAAAAGGCAAAGCTCAAGAGAAGAATGCTAGACCAGGTTATGGACGAAGAACAAGAAAATTTCGGTCACCAAAAAAAAGAAGAAAGAAAGGAAGAGCAAAAAAAAAACAAGAAGAAGAAGAAGAAAGGAAAGAAAGAAAGAAAGAAAGAAAAAAAAACCCTGCTACTTCTGTTGGCGCATTTTGCGATTCTTCAATGAAACTCAGTCTCAGGTCGACTTGGTGGAGCGGGTCCATGTCACTTCTCTGAAGTGGTATGCGCTCTCCTGAGTTTCCTCCTAGAGATTACTGAGTCGAGAAATATCCAATTCACCCAAGCCGAAGAGAGAAGTCAGATGGCCGAGCGTAGAGCACGTGATAGTACCAAATGTCAGTCCAAACTCAAATGTCAAACTTTGCGTAGAATTGGTGATAAGACCCAGCAATAATGGATCTTTAGAGCAATGTATAATGTCTTTGAGCTCCACTCAGGACTGTCGCCACATTCAACTGAATTCTCTATCATGTTATCAGGACTCATGGGAAAAGAACAAATCCAAAAATATTCTCTGCCTTGTCATGAAGACCGAGGATAGCAACGGAAGTGCCAAAATGCACGGGCCGCCCGCCGTCACCTTCGGTTCCGACGGACATCCCGTGGGGGGCATTTGTTGAACCCGAAAAATTATACAAAAAAGGGGGGGGGGGTCCCCCCCTTCATTTTCTGCTGCAGATACAAAGAAAAAAAAAGAAGAAGAAAGGAACGAATGTGAACCCCCTCCGATACTATACCGGAGGGGGGGTTCCCCTGCTTCATTTCCTGCTGCTGCGGGGAAGAAAAAAAAAGAAGAAAGAGAAAAGAAAAAAGAAAAAAGAATGTGAGGAGGTTTGACCCCCTCCGGTACATGCACCGGAGGGGGGATCCCCTCCGCCCCTCTCTCTTCTCTCCGGTAATGACAAACCGGAGGGGGGACCCCCTCCGGTCCTTTGCAACATGAAAAAAAAAATAGAAGAGGGAAGGGGGAAATACCCCCTCCGGTACATGAACCGGAGGGACCCCCTCCGGTCCCAAGCAAACCGGAGGGGGAACCCCCTCCGGTACATGCACCGTAGGGACCCCCTCCGGTTCCAGTCAAACCGGAGGGGAACCCCCTCCTGTACATGCACCGGAGGGACCCCCTCCGGTACATGCACCGGAGGGGGAACCCCAGGGGTCACTGTACCACCGGAGGGGGGGGGGGGGCTTTCCCCTCCATTTTCTGTGGAAAGAAAGAAAACAGTAAAAAAAATTTAAAAGGAAGGGAGGGGAAGAGTCACCTTGTCCCTTGGACTTCCACCGGAGGGGGTGTTTTCACCGGAGCCACCTAGCCTCCGGTCCACTTCTAACTCCTATAAAAGGAAGCCTAGAGCTCCAAGGAAAGAAGAGGAAAAAAAGAGGAAAGAAAGTTTGGCAGCACTTGAAGACTTGGAGAGCTTCGATAGAGGCCCAAGTGTGAAGAAGAAAGGAGAAGAGGCTTGCGCCCCTCTCCCTTGCGGCTGGGTTTCCTCCCTCCAAGTTTGAAGAAGGCCCTCATACTGAGATTTATTGCTAGAAAATTCCCTCATGAAGAAATATATTTGTATTGTTGTAAATCCATAACGAAGAAATGATCGAAGTTCATGGGAAGCCCAGAAATGCTCAAAGTCTGGTCCCTTATGAAAAAATTATGAGGAGATCCCTGCATATTTCAGAAATTACAACTCTACCCCAAGCTTTTGCAAAATTGCCCAAAAGTCCATGTACTTTGGAAAATTCCAGAAAAATCAAAAATTCAAGAGACAAGATATGAGTTCAAAGGAATGTTCCCCACTTTATAGAAATACCTTCGGTGGGTGAAAAATTACAGAAATACCCCCGGTGGACAGAAAATTGCAGAAATATCCCCGGTGGGTAGAAAATCACATAAATACCCCCGGTGGGCAGAAAATTACAGAAATACCCCCGATGGGTGAAAAATTGCAGAAATACCTCCGGTGCACAGAAAATTGCAGAAATACCCCCGGTGGGTAGAAAATCACATAAATACCCCCGGTGGGCAGAAAATTACAGAAATACCCCCGGTGGGTAGAAAATCACATAAATATCTCGGTGGGTAGAAAATCACAGAAATACCCCCCGGTGGGTGAAAAATTACAGAAATATCCCAATGGGCGGGAAAAATTCAGAAATACTCGGTGGCGGGAAAATTTCAGAAATACTCCCGAGGACGAAAAGATTGCAGAAATATCTCCGATGGCGGAAAAATTACAAAAATATCCCAAATGGTGGGAAAATATAAAAAGACCCTGAAATATTAAAAAATTGCGAAAATACCACATTTGTGGGAAAGTTGCATCAAAGTCATTGTTCAATCTAGAAACTGTGCAAAGTTCCCAGTTTCTCAAAATCACTAAAAAATGTTCTTGTCCATGGTTGGTGCCGTTTGCACGACTCGGTGGAGCGAGATCACGCCCCTTCCTTGAAGCGGTGTGTGCTCTCCTGAGTTCGACTTATGGCTAACCATCCAAGCCCATGTATCTATTTCATGGCCAAGAGCTATCAGGTCTGGAAACAACAAAATTGATGAAACCCTGAGAAATCAAGAAATTAAGAAGAGGAATACTCAAGAAGTCAAATGACATGGTTATTTCCGAGAAGTCAATAAATCAAGATGAGAAATGCCCAAAAAGTCAATGCCGGAGATATTTCCGAGAAGTCATGAAATTTGATACTCGGAATGTCCAAAAAGTCAAACAACGGGGCGATCTCCAAAAAGTCAAGAATGGCGGGGATATGTCTAGGAAGTTAAGAAATGACGAGACTATCTCCGAAAAAATCAAGAATGGCCGATATGCCCAGGAAGTCGAGGCATGACGGGACTTTCCCTGAGAAATCAAGAAATGTCAAATATATGCCGAAAAGTCAGAATGACAAGAATGCCCAGAAAGTCGAGGCATGACGAGGCTATCTCCAAGAAAGTAAGGAGTTGCAAGAATATCCCAGAGTTTGGGAAAACTGTAAAAATACCATGATGGAGGGAAAATTACAAATATAACCCGCCTTATGCGGGAATGTCCTTCATAGACACCAAGACAACTTAAGAGTCCAATCACAATCAAAAGCGTGATTGTGACCATGAAGCAACTCCGAGGCATCGATAATGATCATCTTGGCGATCAAATGGTCCTCGTGATAAAATTCAAGCTTAACTCTCCGATCAGGGGACACGAGTAAATGTAATGATCCAAATGTAGAATGAAGCAAATTCAAAGGCTCTGGTAGCAACGGGATATAATCTTGAAGACCCGATTACACAATCGGGACCATATGTAAAGGTCTTGAAGGATCGATTGTAATTCAAATCATGTGTTCAAAGAAATAAAGTCTCCAAAGTTCTTTGCAAGAGTATGTATCCGGAATGGGCAATCAAGCTCATTTATGTCACAACTAATAGAGGCAAAATGCGTTCTTCGACAGTTAATCAAAGGTGCTCGGATTTTTACCGATGTAAATTAACACCGATTTCGGTCGGTGGGGAAAAGTCTAGTACACGAACCCTAAATCGTCTGACAAACCCAAAAAACGCGGAATTAACAAATATGTCAAGATATACGACATATCCATCCAGCGAAATCGGATGTTTTGAAAAACTTTTCCGCGTGTAAACAAGAGGTTACCTAATCCACAAGGAAATCTTGTGGACTGTTTCACACGCGGAAGTTTTCGTTCGGAAAAACATGTGCATATATATTCAGGTTTTGAGTTTGCATATTATAATTTCTGCGCGCGTGCTTTATTAGACGATTTAGGGTCCGTGTACAAGGACTTTTTCCCACCGACCGAAGTCGGTGTTAATTTACATTGGAACAAGTCCGGACACCTTTGATTTACTACCTAAGATCTTTTTCTTTTGCGGTATCGACTTTGTCAAAATTTTAGTCCCAGGGAAGAATTCCCTTGCCGTAAGGCCGGGTGTTATTGCAATTATCCCCTCACGTGAGGGCTTATCTACAATTTTCTCTTTATGAGGGACCTATTTGCAATTTTCTCTCTTTGGCAGGGTTTAGATGCAATTTGCCCTCTTGGAGGGACTTATATGCAATTTACCCTCGAATTAGGGTTTATATGCAAACTTCCCTTTTGATTAGGGTTTTTGAGCAATTTGCCCTTCGGTTGGGGCTTTGGTTTAATTTGCCCCTAGATCGGGACTTTTATGCAATTTACCCTTGGATTAGGGTTTATTTATAATTTGCCCTTGGGTTAGAGTTTATTTACAGTTTCTAGTGACTTGGGTGCCATGCGCGACCCTCTTGATTTTTCTCTGAATTTTCCTGCATTTTCTTAGATTTTTGCAGATATGTATGTGAAAACCCGCTTAGGGAGAACCGACTTGCCACCCCTTTTGATTGATAATTCATTTCTTTATGCTCAATTTTCAAGAATCGCCTGGGCCGTCAGGGATATTTGTTCGCAGTGGGAAGCTAAGAATGGAGCTATCATCATAGATTGGAGGCCCTATGTCGGGGCGATCAGACCTTTGAGGCGCCCAATTGACACTTCATCAGGACAGAGCGGGACCCCCTCAATTCAAAAAGTATATTCATGGTTGACCCATTTTCTATCAGATTGCGGGTATGCTCTTAATGTTGCTAAGAGCACAGAACTTATACCTGAGGGATTCAATAATGATTTATGGCCGCGGTGGGAGAAGCATCTTATTAGCTCCATCATCTGAATTGGCCCATTCGAATACATTTCCCTTATTGAAAATAGAAAGACCCTGCAAGATATTAGGGATGCCACCGCAAATGTAGGAATGGTTGTAGGTCTCCAACCCGGGCAGGTGGTATTGCAACTTGCTTTTTCATTGGCTTCAGAGGGTACGTAGTCAGTTTTCTTGCTTTCATCTATCTTCCTTCACTTACCGAGTTCATTTTGCCTTGCATGATGCTTGACCTTGTTCCCCTTTCTCTTTTTATTCCCTTCGCAACGAGCTTCATTACGAAAAGTGTTGCAGTCCAAGGGAAAAAGGCCTCTATCTCTTCTTTAAAAAGGCCTAGGTCGAGTGAGGACAAGGGTCCCAGCCAGAGGATTTCTTGACCCCGTACAAAGGGAACTACCTCATGTGGACAGCCAGCAGGTAATTCTTTTGTAGCTTCTTATTCACAATGCCAAAGTGACCCTTACTAAATATTACATGGCCCCTACTTTGCTTTCAGGGTCTTCAGTTGCTGAAAGGGGGAAAAATCTCCCTCGTATAGATGAAAATGCCCCTTTTGAAGTAGAGGCAGTCGAGGAAGAAAGCGTGTCACAAGACTGGGATCTTACGAACGATGATTACAACCCAATTTTAGGCGCTTCGCCCCCATTCTCCAGTGGAGGGCCTACTGGTCATACCTCAGCTGGCATACTTCTCTTTAATGCCATGTTATCACGTGCATACCTATCTTCTCCTTATCTCGTCCAGCTTTTAACAGTCCCCTTCCCCACTTTTTTTCGCTTTCCAGAGGAGGTTTCCAGGACTGAAAGGGGGACAACTCTCCCTGAAGAGGGAACAGGTTCAGGTATTGATCACTACTCCTCAGGTAGGCCTCCATGGGGTATTTTTTTTCGCCTTTCTTTCTGGCCTACAGACGAACTTACCATGAGATTTACTTTCGATTTCAGACCCTCTGGACTTAAATATGGTCATGTATGTCAAAGAATTCACCGCACTATTGGACTCTGGGCTGAAAGATGAAAGGTAGGAAAGCTTCCACTGGGCGTGCCAGTCTGTTTCACATGCGAAATTTTTCGTTCGGAAAAACATGTGCATATACATTTAGGTTTTGAGTTTGCATATTGTAATTTTCGTGCGCGTGTTTTATCAGACGATTTAGGGTTTATGTTCAAGGACCATTTCCCACCGACCGGAGTTGGTGTTAAGTTACATCAGAACAAGTCCGAATACCTTTCATTAACTGTCTAAGATCTTTTTGCTTTTGCGGTACCGGCTTTGCCAAAATTTTAGCCCTAGGGAAGAATTCTCTTGCCGTAAGGCCGGGTTTTATTGCAATTATCCCTTCACGTGAGGGCTTATCTACAATTTTCCCTTTATGAGGGATCTATTTGCAATTTCCCCTCTTTGGCAGGGTTTTGATGCAATTTGCCATCTTGGAGGGACTTATATACAATTTACCCTCGAATTAGGGTTTATATGCAAACTTCTCTTTTGATTAGGGTTTTTGAGCAATTTGTCCTTAGATTGGGGCTTTGGTTTAATTCGCCCCTAGACCGGGGTTTTTATGCAATTTACTCTTGGATTTGGGTTTATTTGTAATATGCCCTTGGGTTAGGGTTTATTTGCAGTTTCTAGTGTGACTTGGGTGCCATACGTGACCCTCTTGATTTTTCTCTGAATTTTCCTGCATTTTCTCAGATTTTTGCAAATATGTACGCAATTTTGAGGAAATCTGAGGTAAGAACACAATTTTCAATGTCTAGCCTTGAGTGGAGAAATTTCCATAAGTTGGAGACTGTTTCATATGAACGGAAACATCTTTCTCTTAAATTTCAACATTTTCTTCCAATTTTCCTTAAATAAATGGTCTTTTACACAATTTCAAAAGAATACAGGGTAAAAACGTAACTTTCGCACCACATAGGGGCCTTTGCATAATTTTCCATAATGGAGTGAATATATTTTCTTTTCTATTATTTATTGCACTTTCATAACTTTATACAAAGTATCTTCATGTATCTCCATGGTACAATGCCTTTTTGTATACTTGGAGGGCACTTTTGTCAATACATACCCTAATAGGGTTTTCTTGCAAATGGGGAGCTTAAACCCAAAAGTCTGGACAACAAAAAGAGAGGGGGGCGCAGCCTTCCTTCTTCCTTCTTGCACTTGGGCCTCCTTGAAGCTCACAAAGTCTCCTTCTCTTCTTCTTCTCTTCTCTTTGTCCCCTCTAAAACTCAAATCTTTGGCCTCCTTTTATAGGTGATGGAGGTAGACCGGAGGCTAGGTGGCTCTGGTGGAAGCCCCCCCTCCGGTGGAAGTCCAAAGGTATGCACCCCCCCACTTCCCTCCTTCTTTTCTTTTCTTTCCCCCTTTTTTTTTCTTCTCCCTGCGATGTAGAACAAGGACCGGAGGGGGGGTCCCTCCTCCTGTCAAGTAGGGACCGGAGCCCCCCCCCTCCGGTGCAGGGTGACTGGAGGCGGGGGTCCCTCCGGTCTGGGAACAGCGGAGGGGGGGATCCCCCTCCGGTTGGGACCCTGCCGGAGGGGTCCCCCCGTGTGCGAACATCGGAGGGTCCCCCCTCCAGTCTAGGGCCACCGGAGGGGACCCCCCCGGTGAGCCATCGATCGGAGTGGGTCTCCCCTCCGGTTCTTATCCACCCAGAGGGGGGACCCCTCTGGTTTAACTCGCCGGAGGGGGGTCCCCCTTGGCGTCGCGGAAGAGAGGAGAAAAAGGGGAGGAGGGGGGTGGCATTGCTCCCTTGGTCTTTTGGCTATAAAAGGGGCCTCCCGTCCTTTTCCAATCGTTTTTTATTGTTGAGACTTGGCTGCAACACATGGAAGACTCCACCTTTGTGTGCTTTTGGCCACCTTTAGCACGCCGAAGCGCGTTTGACGCGGAGAACAACACCCCGACGATTTCAAAGACCATTTCTATAGTTGATTCCATGCGTGAGTGAGCAATTCCACTCCGCTCATCAACTATTTAATAGAATTTTCATGCATGGCAACACGTATGAGTTCACGAACGGCCCCACCTAGTGGCCCCCACGAAAGCACCTATGTGATGACGGCCATCCACTGTCATTTTGTAATCATCACATGGAGCATTTCATTTCTGAAAATTTTTGAAAATATCATGAACCCTTTATGAACTTTGTGGGGTTCAACATGGACTAAATATGCACACTTAGAAATGGGAAGAAAATAACTAATGCTTCGGCAATCTCGTACAACAAAAAGTGAAGGGCCAAGGGAATGGCATCAGTTCAGCCTGCCATAAACTAATGTTCTTCAACTTTACCTTAGCAATCGCAACTTCATCACCTTCAACATTTCAACACAATGGGATATAATTCAGGGTAACATAGGAAAACATTTCAGATAACCAGAAAAAGAAACCTTTTTTGTTGATTCCAGTTCACATTCACATTCAAATTCAAATTGAGAAACATATTGATGGCGAGTGTCTTGATACAACATAGGCTGTGAACAATCTTTTCATCATCCAAAAATTACATTGACCATGACAACAGTGACCAACTTCATTGTCCACTTCCCTATCCACTTCTCTGCGCCATGTCCCCTTGACTCCTTTGTAAATGTATTACTATATGATTGTCAATATTAATGGACGATTGACTGTCCATGTTTATGACAATGTGGACATGGACATCTCTCTCTGATACATGTGTGCAACCCCTTCCCTGAGTGTTAGTGTCGGTGACTCTCCCACGGACTGTGGCACCTATATGCACATTAATAAACTTATGAATTATGTGGACATAAAGAGCTACTCTGTCTTTGATAAAAGTAAAGCTGTATATCTCTCGGCCGGGTGGTGGTTCCTCGCCCACGGCTCGTATTCCTATTATTGCTTCCGGACTGAGTTGGTCTCCTCCCTCTTCCACGGCCTCTTTGTGAACAACGTGCAAGATATACGTATTATATCGTGCAATTAACAACATGGATTTTGACTAGAACTAGGATAAATGAATGACATTACTCGGGCCAACCGAGGAAGGCACATATGCGCCTCCACCCCCACCCGCTGGACCTCTGCCACCCCTTGAAATAAACCTAGGTGATCTTCGCGGGAATTACCTACAAGTTGAAGGATTGCACGTGTGTAGACAATAAATGAACAAACTAAAAAATTGAGAATATGACTTAGTAGTTTACTGTTGGGTTGTTGTGGAGCTTTGCCCAACACCTATCACTTCTGATTGGGGTCCTGGGAGGGGTTCATTGCAAGTGTTTTTATGGTGACCCCACTGGCCACATCTTGTGCACTTATGAATCCTCTTCGTAGTCTTCTTCTCTGGGTCTCTAATCCTCTTCTTTCTTGGACGTCTTCGGGGTCTGCGACATCTAGGAGGAAGCACATCTAGATTGTCAACTATTTACCACATCGTTTTATTTGTTAAGGGGTAAATTGGGATTTCATAGATTTTTTTGTAGGCTTCAACCCCATAACACTCATCAACAAAATCTTTAATGTTTAACCATCTGCGAGCATCGACAACTGCTACGACATGCTGACATGGCAGCCCACTCAGTTGCCATTTTCGACAAGAGCAAGTCCTCTCATCTAAACGAACAACAAACCTCTTTTAGGGTCCTTCAACTTTAACTCAAAAATCAGATGAGAATCTAACTTGAAATTTTTTCAGTGTCCTTACAATTTCTTTTAGATGTGCCATAGCTCGGGCCACGAATGGCTCTTTTCATCTCCTTGCATGCCGTCTTCTTTGGTCTATCTTCACAATGATCTTTTATCTTATACTATCAAGCATATCAACAATAGGCAGCCCTCTACTGTCACTAAAAATAATTCTAGGATTCAGCCAAATTGTTTGTGATGTAGTGACATCTGGCCTTGTCAGAAAATTGACACCTAGACCACACACATGCAAGTTTCTCCAAATAATTTGATGTCTGGACATCAAGTTTTTGAATTTCAAATAATTGGGATTGATATCAACTGATGGTGTAACATCTCGCTGCACTCCATGCAGCAGCCATGAAAGCCGGGCCTGGCCACTACTTCCTGAAATCCTTGTACATGTGACGCATGCAAAACCTAAGTAATCCATCCAATAAACACTAATAGTGAGGAAATTATTTTGGAATTAAATGTAGACATAGGCTTGAAATTAATTTCTGAAATGTAGACATAAACACTACCAGTCAGGAATTAAATCAAAAACAATTTGAATAGAATCTCATAAATCAGTTCTGATATGTAGATTTTTAGGAAAATGAATTATGAAATGTAGATTTTCAGGAAAATTAAATCTGAAATAAACACTACAAATTCAGAAGTACCAGAAATACTTTAACTTATCTATGCTCAGCTCCGGGAATTACCTCTGGGACAATTAACTCAATGTCCTTGTCCATGTCAGATATAAATGTTATCCCCTCTGGGTGTCCAATTGCCTTCTTCAACAATTGTAAAAACTAGGTCTATGCATCCCCACTCTCCCCTTCTACCACTCCATAAGCAACTGGGAACAAACAAAAATTCCCATATATTCCCATTGCAGAGACCGACACCCCACCGTAAGACCCTCTCAGATGACACCCATCTATGCCTAACACTGGACGATAGCCACCAATGAACCCCTTGATGCATGCCCTGGCCACCAATGAACCCTCTCAGATGACACTCCATCAAAATTCATGTAAATAGTGCCATCGTGCACTCCACGTCCGTCACGAGTCTCGCTTCGCATTAATCTCCTTCGGTTCAAAAAAAATCATCTTCGAATTTTGAAGTGTCGAAGTAGGACGAAGACGAACACAAGGGAACAAACATAGAACTCCGTGCAGAAAATCATATCAGGGATCTCAAACTGTCGCGTAACATGTGCCTCACAAAAATCTAACCACACCTTATCACCATGAGACAGCTTCAGAAGTAACATGGCATCCGATGGAGCAACTGATGAAGCAACTTCAAACACAATGTCATCAATAAAATCGAACCCGGGCATAATAAATAAATCTTGATCTCAGACATCATTGGGAACAACTGTCAAAATATTCTCAAAGGATGAGTCAGCGGTGAGTACATAATCATCTATCAAATCCAACCCAAAAGTAACAAGCAAACTCTGATCCCATGAAACAATATCAAGTGGTTTATGGGTCACCGTCTGCAATGGACTTGCCTCAAACACATTATCTGAGATCAAATGAAGTTCTGACTCGACGAACAATGCAACATCCCAAACAACATCAACTATAGGCTCTACACATACATGGTCATCCTGAGCAATGGTCATCAACTCTTGTGACTCTACCTGTCACACTCTGCTCTGGAAGCATTGTCTTGGCATTGGCAGAAATATACTTGGGAAAACGAAATTTACGCCTCAAATGTGGTGGTTGGATGGTACAAATAGACTTATTAGGATCTATAGTAACATGTCGCTCTTCCATCTACTCGTGTCCCAAAGTAATGTAGGATCTCGAAGAATCAATAGTGCATCATACTCTATCGAAATATTTAAAAGGTTTTAATGTGCTATTACATCTGGCCTATCGGTAAAACTCCATAAAACCTGTATCACCCTCAACAACAATCTTGCCAGTTTCCAATATTAAATCAACAATAGACCGAGAAATATAGTTATTCTGACACTGTTCATCTAAAATTACTCTTGTTCGCTTCTCATTTGGTAAAGAGACAATGAAATTGAATAGCATTAGGACTAGTGTAGAGATTACCTAGGACCCCAATTTTATAGAATAAATTGGTTCCCAAAGCTATGATACGAAAGTAATACGGGATAAACGAGATGGGCCCCTCCTTGCTCACTCAATGCCTCATTTTTTCTGTTTTTTCCTATCCTTTTTCTTTTATGTTTTTTTGGGGCTCTGGTACATTGTGTGTGTGAGAGAGAGAGAGAGAGAGGCCTCAGAATGCTACAGTGCTACTATGGTGGGGAGTCAGTTTGTAGGGCAGGTGAAGGCATTGCTGCGCGCTGGGGTGACGGAGGTGGGTTGCTACAGTGGTGTTCGATGGAGGGGGCGGCCGCGGTGGAGCTGGATGTGAGGGAGGGGAAGCCAGTGTTCTGGAGGTGCATGCGGAGTAGATGGCCAGTGGAGGTGATCGTGGCGACCGCAGCTAGGCCGGCTGGGGCACTCAGTGATGGACGGCAGGGACCTCTGCCTATGGCGAAATCAGGCGGGGCTCGCGATCGGCGGGCTTGAGGGCGGCGATGCGGGTACCTCCGGAAGGTGGGGAAGGTGAACGGCACGCGTGGGACTCGCGGGCGGCTTTGCACGGTGGGCCGGTGATGTCGGCGATTGTGGTAGCCGCGTCGTTGTTGGTGATGTTAGCCGGCAGCTCTAGACAAGAGGTCGAAGGTGGTTGGGGAATCCTTGCTGCGGTGGTGGGGTTGCAAGGCAATGAAAGAGGTGAAGAAGAAGATGCAAGAGAACAATGGAGGCTTGCTGCGTCGTACGGTGAGTAGAGAGGGAGGGGAAGAGAGGAAGAACAAAGGAGGAAGAAGACGGAGAATAGGGAGGACGGGAGAGGGGCTTCATACCCTGGGGCTTCACGCCCCACCAGGATCCCTTCACGGGAGAAGATGATGACAATCGTAATTCCAAAATTTCAATATCTTCATTAACTCTAAAATTTGAGTTTACGTGGTTATTTATAGAGGATGGAACCCTAATGGTCCTCCTCTCCAACCCAATGATCAAAATACCCTAAGATCTAAAATAGTGCAAAAAGCGCATCTAAAAGTTACAAAAAAAATAAGAAAGACGCGGCATAGCTCCAAACGAGGCCAATAACCAGGAAAATATAAAATTTAATATTACCCACTTACGACTACTAGATTAGACTCAAATAAAAATGCATAATGAAAATAAAAATGACGTTAATACGACTCTTACCGTTGTCCCTGTAAATAGTGCCATCGTGTGTTTCGCGTCTGTAAAATTTTGTCACAAGCCCGGATGAGAAAAGAGGAGGGTTTGCGTTAGGTCGACAGCCAGTAGTAAAATTTTGTCACATCTCCAACATGAATTCTGATCCAAATACATTATGTGCTAATGCTAGGGCGTTCCCCGTAAGCGACGCGTTACATCGGAACCCGGATGGAATGACAAGTGAGCAAGGGCTAGCTAGGACGTTCCCCGTAAGCGACGCGCCGCAATGGCGCCCGATTGCGGTGTCAAATAGGCAAGGGTTCTCGTGTGGTATTGGACGCACACGGGTAAAGAAGCAAGTCTAAAAACATAGGATCCGTCTATCTACTTGGAATATAGGAATTTTAACGGGTAAGAGTTTAGAATTAGTTAAGTTAATGAAGGACAGGAGGATTAACATAGCTTGCCTACAAGAAACTAGGTGGAAAGGACATAAAGCTAACGATATTGATGGATATAAAATTTGGTATACGGGTAATAATAATTCTAGAAATGGTGTTACTATAATAATAGATCTTAAAAGACAGAGTTGTGGAAGTAAATAGATTGGGGGATAGACTAATGTTAATTAAATTTATCTTAGGTGAGGATACTTTGAATATAATTAGTGCATATGCACCTCAAGTAGGATTAGAAGAGAGCATTAAAAAGCAATTTTGGGAGGCTATTGATAGTTTGATCCAAAATATCCCTAGTGAAGAGAGAATCTTTATTGGAGGGGATCTTAATGGTCATGTGGGTAAAGATAATAAAGGCAATGAGAGGATTCATGGAGGGCTTGGTTTTGGCAATAGAAATGATATGGGTAACACTATTCTTGATTTTGCTATGACCTATGATCTAGCAATTACTAATACTTTCTTTAAGAAGAGGGACGAACACTTAATAACATACAAGAGTGGAACATATATAAGTCAAATTGACTATTTTCTCATTAGGAAGGTCGATAGAGTTTTATGTAAAGATTGCAAAGTTATTCCTGGTGAGAGTCTAGCCCCTCAACATAGGTTGTTAGTAATGGATGTCACTATCCCTAAATTCAAAAGAAAGATCATTATAAATAATTATTCCAAGATTAAATGGTGGAATTTAAAAGGTAAAAGTTTAGAAATATTTAAAAATCATCTATTAAAGGAAAATATTTGGAATTTAGAACAAGAAACTAATGTAATGTGGAATAATGTTACAAATTGTATAACGAGGGTTGCAAAACAACTCTTGGGCGAATCTAAAGGTAAAAAGAATTTAGAAAAATAGACTTGGTGGTGGAGTGAGGAAATCTAAAATACCATTAGAGTAAAAAAGGAATGCTTTAAAGTTTGGCAAACTAACAAAAATGATCAAACCCTAGAAGCCTATAAAATCGCTAAAAAGAGAGCTAAGAAAATAGTTAGCGAAGCTAAATCAAATGCATTTGAAGATTTATATAATAAATTAGGAACCCGAGAGGGTGAAAAGGACATATTTAAACTTGTTAAATTAAGAGAAAGGAAAACTAGAGATTTAGATCATGTTCGGTGCATTAAAGGTGAAGATCAAAGGGTTTTAACTAAGGATCTTGAGATTAAAGGGAGGTGGCATAGCTATTTTCAGAAGTTACTTAATGGAGATTACGTCAATGATTTATCTTTAGAAGGTACCCAAGAGTCCACAATATTTGATAAATATCAATATTTCAGGCGTATTAAGATGTCAGAAGTGGAGGATGCTTTAAGAAAAATGAAAGTGGGTAAGGCCTTAGGACTAAATGGCTTACCTATTGAAGTATGGAAAGGCTTAGGAGATATTGGTATTCAGTGGCTAACTAAAATTTTTAATAAAATTTTAAAGGAACGGAGAATGCCAGAAGTTTGGAGAAAAAGTGTTGTAGTTCCTTTCTATAAAAATAAAGGAGATATTCAAAGTTGTAACAATTATCGTGGAATTAAGCTTATGAGTCATACTATGAAACTTTGGGAAAGAGTAATTGAAAAACGCCTCCGATGTATGACTACTGTATCGGAAAATCAGTTTGGTTTTATGCCAAATAGATCTACTACAGAAGTTATTTTCTTACTACGGCAGTTAATGGAGAAGTATAGAGAGATGAGAAAAGATTTGTATATAGTTTTTCTTGATTTAGAGAAGCCGTACGATCGAGTACCGAGAGAATTGATTTGGTGGACATTAAGAAAGAAATGAATCTCTCAAGGATATGTTGATTTGATTAAGGATATGTACGACGGCGCTATTACTAGTGTTCGAACTATTGCTGGGGAGACTGGTGAATTTCCCGTTTCTATAGGTTTGCATCAAAGTTCTGCACTAAGTCCGTATCTCTTTGTCTTAGTTATGGATGAAGTAACTAAACAATTACATGAGGATATCTCTTGGTGTATGTTTTTTGCAGATGATATTGTTTTAATTGATGAGAGTATTGATGCTCTAAATGCTAAGTTAGAGCGTTAGAGACTTGCCTTGGAGTTTAAAGGTTTTTAAATTAGTAGGAGTAAGTCAGAGTTTATGCACTGTAATTTTAGTAATGGGAGAGTGGTTCAGGAAGACATGGTTCTAATTGATGGACATAGCATTCCGAAGAGTAGTAGCTTTCGATATTTAGGATCTATCATACAAGAGAATGGGGAGATTTGTGATGACGTTACACGTAGGATTAAGGCAGGCTGATTAAGATGGAGAAGTGCATCAGGTGTCCTTTGTGATCGTCGTATGCCTGTGAAACTCAAAGGGAGGTTTTATAGAACGGCTGTGAGACCTGCTTTGTTATATGGTACCGAGTGTTGGACAGTACAAAAGGAACACATCCACAAAAATGTGTGTAGCAGAGATGAGGATGTTAAGATAGATATGTGGCAAGACTAAGAAAGACAAGATTAGGAATGAGCGTATCCGTAAGGACGGATAGCTCTAATTGATAGTAAAATGAGAGAAAATAGACTCAGGTGGTTTGGACATGTGTGTCGTCGCCCTAATTCAGCGCCGGTTAAAAGATGTGACCAAATCTTAGTGGATGTTAGTAAAAGAGCTCGGGGAAGGCCTAAAATGAGATGGTGCGATGTTATTAGGAAGGACATTAGTTTCTTGGGTTTAAATACGAATATTGCACTTGATAGAAATCTTTGGCGGAACATGATTCATGTAGCCGACCCCAATTGATTGGGATAAGGCTCTGACGATGATGATGGTGGTGGTGTGTTTCGCGTCTGTCACGAGTCTCGCAACGCATTCCATGTAGTCTGAGACCGTGAGGCGACTGTGGCGACCAAGGGGTCGCCTCATGTCTCAAACGCTTAGGTGATGGCCTAGGCGTTTGAGGTGTTTTATTAAAAAAAAATATATACAATTCAAAAAATATAAATATATGTCTAAATATCAAAGAAAATATATACATACAATCAAGATTTTCTATAAAATTAATAATAATCAAGATTTGAGGCAAAAATGCATACATACAAATAAGGTAAAATTTGAATAAAGAAGGTTTAAACCATGATTGGACCAAAAGAAGAAGAAGACTGAGAGTGAGGCGTGTGAGGCGAAAGCAAGGCGGTTTGGGACCGCCTCAAATGCCTAGGCGAGCGCCTAGGCGTGCCTCTGACTACATAGTCTGCATTAGATTTTCCAGTTGGTCCATCTCCCCCAGACACCCTGTTTCGAAGTACGAAGAGGCGATTTTTTGAAATGGAGCTGTTGCCACCTCCGTTCCAAACACGCCCATATTAAATGAAAGAGTACATCCATATTTATAGAAACATAGTACTATTAGGACTCAACCAGACTCCTAAAGGAACTCTAAAACAAGAACTGCGGATACTAATTTGACCCCAAGCAACAAAAGTCCTAATTGGACGCCTAAAGTAAGAAATAAGAATCCTAACCAGACTTGAGTTAGACCCATAAAAGAGCAGAAGAATCCTAAACAAATTGGGAATAGAAGTAAACTAGAAATGGAAGTCTTCTTCTCCAAGTCAGTGTGACTACGACAGTGCACTCTGGTGTCTCCACCAGTATGCTTGTCTAATATCACACCCTGAAATGTATTAAACTAAATCATATGGATGTTCCATAGGATATGCCATGACTAGATCAAACTTTTGTGAAGAATTTTCTACTTTGGATTAAGCTGCATAGTTTTAAATTTTGAACCCCAAAGATGCCTCACAAGTTGTGTCCAAGTTCCACATGTTGACTAACTTTTTCCTTTTTGCTTTCTGATGTGGGACTAATCTGGTTCCTCCTTGCCCAGTCAACCAGTCCTCAGACATGATGGTAGCTCCATGTTGTGGCGGCTCCACTCTGGCACATTTTTGCCTCTATCTTAAGTAGCCATTCTGTATGGGTATCCCTTTCCTATTGCCAGGCTTGTACTGGATCACTATAGAATATTTTGAAACAACTTGCCTCCTAATGCAAACCCTACCAATTGTAACACGAGCTATTGAAATACAAGTACATATATGTGTTTAGGTTGATAAATAGAATATAATAAATATTAGTAAAAACAGATCATGTTTACACTTGGCCAATTGCATTCTCTACTATGACAACTTCTATAAAACACTCGTGGATAAACCAACCTAACAGCATGTACAAATAATTGTGCTCAATGGTGGTGTGTCAAATTAACGACTCCCACCAGGTACTGTGACAAACAAGAACTTTGTATGACTTACAGAACCTTATCATGCAAATCTTCCAAAGGTTCACATTCTGTTAACACGCTCATCTTCTTGAAAAGTCTCAACTAACTTCCTAGAACCAACCAGAAGCTCAATGTATTCTTCAGATTGCACCTCCTCTTTCATTCTTGGAATTAATGTCATGCCTGCAAATTTTCTGCTAAATGTGCATACTGTCTTGAACTTTCGATATTTCAATTTCATGTACTTCTAATTATTTCTGGTGGCCTGTTTGATCAGCTTTTCTAGTTCTGCAGAGCAGATTCTGCAGCTGTAGCCATTACAACAACTGATCTTGTCAGCAAAAGCATAGCTGTTGAAACTGAGGTTGGTACTTGTTCTATTTATTTCTCTTACCATACACATGACAAATTAGTACCCGCACGTTTACTTTTTCCTTTATTTGGCTTGCATAAGCAACAGTGCCATTAATTAATTTCTTCTGCGATCTCTTGTTCTGTTGGCTAAGTAGGTTGGAGGTTCCATTGTAAGAGTTGGTGGAATGGCAAAAGGTTCTGGAATGATTCACCCAAATATGGCAACCATGCTTGGTGTATGTGATAGTATCTAGTTATTAAATCTCTTTTTTATCTAGTAGAGTAGTAATAGAATTAATCATCTCTTAGTCAAGTTAATACATTTGATAGGTGATAACAACTGATGCTTCAGTTGCAACCAATATCTGGAGAGAAATGGTGCAGACATCTGTGAGCAGAAGTTTTAACCAAATTACGGTAACATTTTTTTTAATCTATCTGTTCTTGCATTTGCTTATTGTACTGCTGTAGAAACCATGTTGAGGCCATGCCAGCTGTGGGTTACTGAAATACTTTTAACTTAGTGCCAGAAATGTTTGTCTGTGAGTTTTTCTTGTACTTTTTTATTGACAATTTTTGATGGATAATTGCATGATCCAAATTGACATTCGGTGAGCTCAAGGTAGATAGATTCTTTTTCTTGATGATCCTTGGATCACAATGTTCTTTCTTTTCTAGGGATACCACATGCAGAGTGAACCTGATACACATGCAATAATCTTGCAGGTAGATGGAGATACAAGTACCAATGACACTGTCATTGCATTAGCTAGTGGTGCATCTGGTTCGACCAAGATTTCATCCCTAGAAAGCTCTGATGCTTGGCAACTTCAAGCATGCCTTGACGCTGTATGTTTAAGTCCCTTGCACACTTCTTGGTACACATATTGGCACTACATGATAGTAACATAGATTTGGATTAGCTAAATTGTATCATTTTTGCAGTTGTGCACATTAAGGATGGCTTGTTATGTAATCTGATGTGGGTATCTATACGGATACTATATGTATGTTAAAATTAACTAAAGGATGTCCATATTAGGCAAAACCATCTTCTGCTTTGCTATTTTTTCTTTCGTGCCATCCATATTTCTTAAGGGAAAAAGTTATATGCAATTTCCTCATAGGCTGAGGTAGCACCTTGTATGAAATCAAATGGTCAATCAATCATGGATGTTAATTCACAAATGTAGGGTCCACTAGGACCTGGAATTGGTTGGAATGGATCAAAAATGGGTAACGACCAGCTTTCACTTTGAGCCCCGACCATGAAAAGGAGTACCTTGAGGGAAAGAAAAAGCAATACGTTATTCATGGTTGTATTGTGCAAAAGGACAAGTTCTATTCTGCCAATCCATCTTATATATTTATATACAAGCATAACTCAAACAGTCTGTTTGCTATCTCCACCCAAGTTCTTTAAGTTTTCCTTTTTCCCCATTAGGACCCTCATGATTATTCCTCTTTTCTTTTTGGGCACAGGTTTTCCAACAATTGCCTAAAGAATAGATATATATTTAAAAAATATAATTAGAGCCAGTCAAGTGGATGCACCGGAAGATGTTTACACTGAAGTCAAGTGATTGTAGATTGGATGGGTAGTTTACATAAGCATAACAAGATGACAAGCAGCAGCAATAACAAATAACAAGCTGAAACAGGCAAATGAAAAAGAATATTGCAGGTAACCTTGGCAAGGATGAGTTTTTTTTTTGGGGGGGGGGTGATGTATATAACTGCAAAAGCGACAATAGTTTGTACACAGACATTTTACCCTGTACCATGTAATCTATTTGGTAGCTTCTTCTTCTTTGTCCATCATACAGAATGATGAAGAAGTTAGAAAACTGAACCTTGATGAGCTTCTTTTCTTCATTCTGTAAAAGTCAGGCAGTTGCAAGCTTTCTGAGAATTAGATATCTTAAAGGCAACAGATGGGGGTCTTAAGAAAAAGAATGAAAAGCAAAAAGCCTACTTAAGCAGCTGTACAGATCACATGCAGATTTAGCATGACATGCGACATGAAGAGGATAAGCCATTTCCATCTGATGAATATTTGATTTACATATGACACACGATAATTGTTGGTTTTTAATGGTTGAAAGATATAAAGGAGGGGGAAGAGTGTGATCCTGTAGATGTAAGAGCATTCATTTGGTAATTAGAACCTCCTGTGTTATACTTGGCAGGATATTGTTACCAGCGATTTGACCCTTCGAACTTCTGTTTCCCCAGCATGGAATACACAAAGTTTACTGAATACTGCACATTCTTTCCAGGTAATGCAGGGACTTGCAAAGTCAATAGCATGGGATGGTGAAGGTGCAACGTGCTTGATTGAGGTATATATGTGGTGAACTACTGTTAACCCATCTTATAACCATGACAGACCTTGTTTTCCCCTTCTTTCTCTGGGGAAGTATGAGTTTTGATTGGTAATTTTTGATAGATTTGAGTAAGTTCTTTCATATATATATATATTGAAGTGCTATGATACTCCTGGGACAGTTGGTACGTCCTGGCTGTACCTTAGTATTGAACCATCGGATCTTTGATCCGATGGTTTCAAAAGAATAAACTAACTCGGTGCAATGAGCCGTGTTCCGCACTCGTGGGACACATTGGCATTTCACACATGTGTTCTGCCGAGTGCAGAATGCATGACAGATGCTAGCTGTCCAATCAATGCGATTGGATGGTTCACGTCAAATCCTCACCCTGCCCATGAATTCTCACGGCAGCGCAAAACGGGGGTGAGTTTTTTTTAATCATCCTTGGATCATCATCTTACGGTTGGATTTTGTATGCGGCCAGGCCGCACCAACTTCCTAGACCATATTGGAGCGCTACTCTCTCTCTCTCTCTATATATATATATATATATATTCTCAGAAGAAAGCTTCAGATAATGTTTCATCAATCCCTTTTGTATGCTTAGATCACTGTATCTGGTGCAAACAATGAGGCAGAAGCAGCAAAGATCGCACGTTCGGTAGCATCTTCTTCACTTGTTAAGGCATGAAATCTATGAAGAGAAGAACACTTGTTTTGTAGAATTGGGATTCGCTTGTTATGAGCAGATGAAACCATTGTAAAATTTTTTGAGTTCTTCTCAGGCTGCTGTATATGGAAGAGATCCGAACTGGGGGCGTATTGCATGCGCTGTTGGCTATGCTGGCATTCATTTTAATATCAATGAGCTTCGAATATCCCTTGGAGATATCCTACTCATGAACAATGGTCAACCACTTCCTTTTGACAGGTAACATGCTTTGCACTGTGAATGGATTTATCCAGTAGATAACTAATCATGGGACAAGTGAACTGGGAAAAGGCTTTAGCGAAGGCCTAGATTTTGCTGCTTGCTTTTTGTATATTCCTCTTCATGAGATTGGAGTCTCCAGCATAAATGAATCTGCTCATATGTCTTCTAAATATTGACATCCTGTCTTGCTGAGGAGATACTGACTTTCATCTCAGTTTCCCCTTGTGGGGCAAAGGAACTGAGAAAATAAATTTGCCTTAGCCTTTTCCAGCAGTCTATTTACTTGTTTTCATGTTTCCTGGTATTTTTCCTTTTTAGTTTTGATCCTAGGAGAAATGAATTTCTGCACACATTTTCCAAATATTAACACTCATCTTGTTACATTATGTCCCGGTTTGGCATTTTTTTTTGAAAGTGGGTGGTACCACTATTATATTAAAAGTAAAAGAGGGATATACAACTATAGTCAATGTGTTCACAAAAATCCCTATACAAAAGAGTCCTTCCACACCAAGATGGAGTGGTCAACACTAACCCCCCAAAAGACCAAAAATGGAAGAATTGTGGGTTGCCACACTACGTAGAAGCGCCGCCCATTCTCTCACTCACAAATAAATGAAACCACTCTATCCACAGCTCTAGCTTCTCCTCTGAAATATCTATTGTTTCTGTCTCCCCATAAGGCTCACAACATAGCATGCAGGATCAACCACCAAGTAACACTCTCCCCTTTAAGATTCCACCTCCTATGCCAATGGCCAATCAAGTGTTGTACATTTCCTTGCAAGCTCATGATGCAATGGATCCGCCTCGTGATCTTGTTCCACACCACCTGTGAGTAAGGGCAATGTGCGAAGAAGTGGTCCGGCATCTCATCATCCTTTCCACACAAGCGGCACACCATGGGTATATTATGTAAAAAAGGGGCAGGCCTGTCACATGCTGACATCCTCCCTTGCGAAATCCTCCAAATGAGAAGCTTCACATTCAAAGGACTCATGGGAGTCCAAATTTGTGAAGCAAGGCCATGGCGCATCCCTCCATTGGATATGACGGTGTAGACAGACCTAACTGAGAAGCAGCCCTCCTTATCGCCCGGTTTGGCATGTTGTTTGAGGGGCCACAAGAAGGTCTTTTGATCACTCGCTTTGCAGCTGGTGGTCTTTTGGATAGTGTTGGCACGGAGTGGCGACCCTTGTACTCTTGGAAAAGTATCCTATCTTGTTGTGATGGGATGCTGAATTACATGTCAATGATGTACACCTCGGTAATGGAGAATGCCTCTTTAGTGGCATTATTTGCACCTTGCGGTTGCCGTCTGAGAAGCTTTGTATAGTTTTTTCACACTGCTCATATCCGACGCTAAACGTTAGCATGTGTATCAGTAGGTCAAGAGGAACTGTTTGGTTCTGAACTGCAGACTAACTGGACAGTTCGTGAAATCTCTGTGCAGACCGCTAAGTTGTTTACGGTGTTTAATTTACTCTTTGGTTGAATTGTTAGTGTGGGAACCATTTGTATGAGATTTCCTTGACCAAAGGTTCTGACTACATCAGAAAATAGTCACTAAGTGGCAAGTCGGCATCCTTTTTTAGAATTTCGCTCACAAAAATCATTTGATTCATCTGGCAGGAGATACTCATAAAAATGGCTGAATCCTTTTTATAGTGCTTCAGTAGCATCTAAAGGTGCAAATGTCATGGTAGGAGCAGGTCATTTAAGTTGCCTGGAACTACATGAAACTGCTTGAAGAGAAGTTTTACATATTCTTCTGTAGGCTGAGAGCTTTTTTCTTTCTTACCGGCCCCTGTATGAGCTCATAAGTTTAACTGTACCACTTTTTTTGTTTTTTCACTGATTTTATTATATTTATTTATTTTTGCATCAGACATGCTGCAAGCACTTATCTCAGACAAGCAGGAGATACTCATGGAACTGTCAAAATCGATATATCTGTCGGTAAGTCAACTTTGTTTAGGCCTGTTTTATTCCTACGTCCCCCGTCCAACATGTAAAATTCTCCAACAACAAAAATAGAAATTATAATATACTGGGTAAGAAAACATCTCTTGCATGTTTCCCTCTTTTTGTTAAAGAAAAACAATATCTCTTCATTTTGCAATGAAAATAGAACAATGTCCTTACGTGAGATGTCATCCCTTGAAGCCAGCTTCTTATTGAGTTTGAAACCCTTGTTGGTTCCTTATAATTTTGGCAAAAATTTCTCACCAATTCTCTTGATGATTAACGTGCCAAACAATCTGACCATGTGGGATGTGGAGAAACCAAGAAGAGCAGCAAAACTAAGAAAAATGAATTGTTGGGTTTTATGAATCCCCCTTCCTCCAGCAACTTGTATTCTCTTCTTAGATCGGAGCACTGTGATGATTCCATGTTTGCCATTTATTGTCTTAGCTATAAAATGGAACAACGAATGGACCACAACAATATCCGTAGAGCATTTAATCCACTCAGCACCTGATTTTTTATTTTTTATTTACAGCAACCTAAGACAACAGTTCCCTCCCCGCTTTTGCATAAAGAAGACGTCTTCAGGAGCTCCTCAATTTTTAGTTTAGGAATTATCTTGATGCTGGATTATGCTATTGCCGAGATATGCAATCTTACATTGCTTTCCATCTTTTCTGTTGCTGGTTTATAGGGCATGGGCATGGAAGTAGCAAGGCCTGGGGCTGTGATCTAAGTTATGACTACGTCAAAATAAACGCAGAGTACACAACATGAGCTCCGACACATGTCATCCGCCATCAAGTTGGTGCCCTTCACCTTACATGGCGATCCTATGGACAAACACAGTTGGTTCACGCGCGCCAACATGAAGGTTTCCTTAATTGTTCATCATATTGCTGGTGTTAATGTTTCGTGATTGAATAAAGGTCAGCTATGTTACTTGGAGCGTGTCACAAGA
This sequence comes from Amorphophallus konjac, assembly GCA_022559845.1. Taxonomy (NCBI): domain Eukaryota; kingdom Viridiplantae; phylum Streptophyta; class Magnoliopsida; order Alismatales; family Araceae; genus Amorphophallus; species Amorphophallus konjac. The sequence goes on along the minus strand of JAHNEJ010001621.1, from coordinate 43,286 downwards.
TGAGCCGGGGGGGGTGGCGCTTAAGTAGTGCATTAGGGATTGTGAAACATTATTTTTATGGTGCTCCTTTATATTTGGAGTGTTGTGAATTTTTTAGCTCAAATACTTGCATGTTCCTTCTTCCCAATTTTAGTTTTCAAGTCGAAATTATTAGAAATCTTAAGTGTTATATTCATATTTAAACTTAATGAGTCACTGCCACTTTTAATATCATCACACCATCTCATTTTAGGTCTTATACGAGTTCTTTTATTAGTAGTGTCCATGTCCATGTTAGAGTTTATTTTTTCACATTGTATCATAAATTAAAATTACACCTAAATTTTTATGGATGCATTCATTCTCAATATTATATTCTTAGTTTTAACGGATATTCATCTAAACATCCTCATCTCCGTCGTACACATCTCGTGAATATGTTCTTGTATTATTATCTAATATTTGATATTATATAATAAAATTAGTTTCACATTTATTTTATAAAATTTTATAATAGATCTTCTCATGCTCCCGAATAATAAGTCCTAAGTATCGAAAATGATTACTTTTTAGAATGCTTTCTCTTCTTATATCACTATTTCATTGTTAAAATTGTGATACATAAATTTTAATTTACTCCTACTTCTAAAATCTTTAGATTATAAGGTGTCTCTTGCATCTTAATGTAGTATTTAAATTATCAATACTCTCGTCAATTAAAATATTATCATATGTGAATAGTATACATCAAGAGATGTCATCGTGTAATTATTTTGCTAGTTCATCCATAATTAAGATAAAGAGGTACGATAAAAAATTCATAAATATCTCCGGTTATTACACTAGTAATAGTATTTTTGTACATATTTTGAATCAAATTAACATATTATTGAGAAACTCTTTTCTTTTATAATGTCTATCGAATCAAGTCTCTAGGTACTCAATTATATGTTTTCTCTAAATTAAGTCTTTTTTTAGATTCATTTTTTATGAGAATATATATATATATATATATAGAGAGAGAGAGAGAGAGAGAGAGAGAGAGAGAGAGAGAGTTGACGGAAATTGGTGTTGCCTGGCCGCATATAAAATCCAATTGTAAAATGATAATAAAAAAAACTTGCCCCCGTTTTGCTATCCGCGAGAGAATTTGGGGGGGAGGGGTTCAAGATTTGACGTGAGGCATCTGCATCGATCGAACAATCAGAGAAAGAGGGGGAAAAAAGATCTGTCATGGTCATAAGGTGGGTTAAGAGTAGTTCACCGCATAGATACCTCAATCAAGCATGTTGCGCTTTCACCAAATCAAGTCTATATGCGCCTTTTTCTCTCTTGATACTGAGAGTAAATGATTCTATATTGACAATTCAATAGTCTTCGCATGTATCTCGTCAAACTCGAGTGCACAACTACGCTAAACACACGAGGGTGAGTAAAAAAGTTAGGCGTCAAAATAAGACGATTCGCATGTAAGATATCTTTGATATCTTAAATCTAAGGATAAGTTGCACCATTATGATCTAGAGGTTTAGGACCGACAGTTAACTAACATAACTATTCATAAACTTCGCGTTGAAGCAGTTCGGCGAGCTCATTTGCAAATGAACACTTGCACATTTACATTAGGGTCTCCGTACAAATGATTGTGAGATTAATCACCCTCATCACATGAGTGGATACGATATGCATGATTTATTTGGCCCATTTAATATTCTTAAATGTCTTATGATCAAGAATGTTTAGAACTTATATGCACGTACGATTGGTCTCGATAATCTCATTATGATTTAGTCCTCAGTTATATAAGTTTACGAACTTCATTTCGTCAGGTACATGTGATAGGGAAGAAGCGTATGCCATGCAAGTCAATCATTTGTGAAGTGATGCCATCATTTCTTATATATTATCATTCAAATTAATATAATTTAATTAAATACTTTTTAATTATATCTCATTAATTTATGCGTATAATTGACGTAATGAAATTCTTAAATATATATAATAAAGGTTGAATTATAATAAGATTATGTTAATGAGATAAATCTTCTAGACATATGCGTTCTAAACATCTCTAGTCATAGTATATTTGAGATGGGACATCGAAGATCTGAATAGACTAGTGCACGTGATATCCTATCATATGACGAGGGTAATGATATCATATAACTGGTGTGGGGATAATAAAATATGCGTTCGGTTGCTCATTACAATAATGGGTTCACTGAATTGATCCACTATGGAGTTCTTGGATGTGTAATTATGTCTATATGCCAATCAGGTCCAAGTCATAGTGGTGTGATAGATCTTTAAACCTAAGACACCGATGACACCTTGCGTGTTGATCACGATATTTTGACGTTTGCTTCATAGACTATAGCCATAAGTCTAGTATAGTCAAACACTCGGGTGTGATGTGAAGTATACGAAGTGAATTGAGTGGTCAACAATGAATCATTCACTCTCTAGGCATATATAGATGGAGAGAGAATGTTCTATAGAGTCACACTTGGGGAAAATCTCTTGCCAGGGTAATGCAATCAACTAGAAAGGAGTTTCTAGTATGATGGTTATACCGTGAACTGGAAAAGAGTTTCTAGTGTGATGGTGATGAATGTGAACTATCAGATCGAATGAGAAGGCTTTGACTATTATACGTACCCTAGTTGATCAGCGATATTGTATGAATGAATGATTATTATCACACAGTAACTGATACTTAAACATTCAAATCGGATTATGAATCCCTTGTATCATATGGGGGTCATGACACGCTATTTAGGGCCACCCATTGTAACGACGCAAAATTTGGATACCAGAAAGTGTCTGATACCATTCGAATCCTAGCCCGTCACTCACGAGCCGGAAGGCTCTGAAGGGTTATTTTGGGTGTCGTGGAGGTACATTGAAATTTAAAATAATACATGAATTATATTACAAAACTAATTAATTAAATAGCATAAATAAAGTTTACATTTTTACTTAAATACATCTAACTCACAGTCCAGTCCATAAAATACAGTCTACATGAAGGAAAACATCCTCGATCGCCAGCACAATCTGGCGCTGACAAGCTGGCAACTGCGAACTGCTTCACCACTCCTACGCACCTCGAGGAGGAGCTACTACACCTGAAAAAGAAGGGGTGGGCCTCATCTCATTGGCTCAGTAGAGATCGTGTGGATCCCTGCCATGAAACAACGGCGGTAAACAGTATCGGCGGCAACGACAAATAATAACATCAGTAGAAATAGTAGCAGCAGCACCAATGGCAGTGAACGAAACCAATCTCTATGCTAGTTCTACACGTACGGGGGAACCTCAACCACCCCGTTAAAACTGTTGAACCTAGGTTGAGCAACGATTACACTACTTGGGAAACATCTGACACCTCTGTCGAGCCCTACGGCTAACTCTAGCTGGGAAACACGCATATTATAACTCCTGAGGAACCCGGGTTCCTCGTCAAGGTATGCCCTTGACCACTAGGGCGAAACTCCGCCTTCACCCTCAGGAGGAGCACTAGCTCACGGTCTAAAAGACTAAATCCTCTATTAGAAGCCACGCGCTCCTAGTCGTCGGCATCATGACTCACAGTCGGAAACCACATCTAATCGTCGAGAAGCTAAAACCGGAGTGACAGGAGACTGCCCACTAGAAGTAAGGTCGGATGAGTCCACTGGCGTCTTAGTCCGCGCCTCAGGTGTCTCCCACTCATCTCAATGCGGTAATTGAGACACCATACGCAAGTAACGACAGGACAAGGGTCTAGTGCTTGTCAGCACATGTCTGACGTCCCCAACCACGTGTGCACACATTGATTGACTGCGCTATGTCAGGCCCTCTAGCTAGTTTTCCTCCCGGCCCAGACTCAAGCTACCACAGTGGGAGGCCCTATAGAAACCAGCCTAAAATTGTCTCATTGGGACTACTCTCCATCTCTCCCAAGTGGCTTGTCACCAGTGTACCAGGAAAGCACCATCTAGTGGGGGGTCACTCTCACAAGTGCCCACGACCAACTCGAAACCACGAATCACGAGCGAAGAGAACTCACAAGGCGGCCTACTACAACCGGGGTTCTTCCATTTCTAGGGAAGGTCAAGGAACCTTCAGCACACCTGGCTGGGACACGAGACTCATGGTCGCTTGCCCATACTCATGGCCCACGCAGAAACCGTCTTCCAAGAGAAACAACACTATGCGAGGATAACCCTTCGCACATATACGGGTACGCGGTGACTTGAACTAGTACAACAGAGAAACCCAGAACACATAGGGTCATCCAGACCCTTAAAATCACACGGGCACATTATTCGAGGTATCATGTCTCCCTCAGACACCCAAAACACGAACAAAGCCCCCACGGGGTGTCTGGGACATCCACAGGGCAAAAGGTCGACCAATGGGTCTTAACTAGGTTGATCGTCGGCCAAAAAGGGCGAGAACATCTCAAATTGGTCGACCTCCCCCTTGGGTCGGTCGACCTATATGCTGGGGAATCGGTCGACCGACCAAGGGGGGTCGGTCGACCGCCACACTGGATCGGTTGACAGATCCATAGGGTCGGTCGACCATTCCAGCACGGTCACCCTTTCCGTGGCGAACCGGAATTGGTCGACCATTTTACCTCTTCGGTCGACCGAAACTGGCAAAAACCCTGCACGGGCCCGTCCGAGGGGTCTTGTTCCACACCCCAATAACTCCATTGACGGAGAAAACAAGGGGAAACTCTTCCCGACCTCTAAACTACTGGGAGGCCCCATTTATTCCACGAAAATACGGTCAAATCGATGAATCCGTCGCTCACCCCAAAACATGATAATCCATCCCGGTATGAATGAAAACCCTCTCTCGGCCTCACCTGGGCCTACCAATCACAAGAAAATGACATGCAAGGACCAATGGTCCGTCCCCCTACCTCTCACGATGATTTTTCGTGCTGAAAACACCGATTCCACGTGAAAACACACCTAGAACCACCGTCAGCTTCTCGAATATGCGAGCGAAGCTTGCCACGCCACCGCCTCCATTCCTCGCTCCCATCCTCTCCGCTCGCCACCTCGCATCACCCGCCGCCTCGCCCACTGCGTCCTATGTCGGCCGCCCAGAGAATGGGCGGAGAGAAGGAGAGAAACAAGAGGGGAGAGAGAGAGAATAAGAGAATGAGGGAGAGAGGGGGGGTTAAGGGGATTTAAATAGAAATTATTTTGGAGTTTAAAAATCTTAAAAGTAGAAAAATAGGGAGAAATCATTTCCACGATCCTCAGAAAATGCATAACTCGCTTGCAACTCTCTGAAGCCTAAAATCAAATTGTTTCCCCCCATTCGGGGATTCGAAGGCTCGATACTCAAAACTCTGCTTTAATTATAAAACACGATCCGAAACCTGTGGAAACACTCCAAAACCCATAGTTTCCTAATCCGAAAATCCGAGTCATTACAGTCTTTCTCCCTTATAAAAATTTCTTCCTCCAATTTTAGGGCAACATTCATTATATAGGGAAGGAAGGCTCATCCAACTGGCAACTCACTCAGAGCTCCAGCTTAGTTTGCTATTCTCACAAGTCCACTCCTCTAGAGGGACACGGTCCATAGTCAGACTATTGTCACAAATAGAAACACCTCGCTCCACATTCAAACTTCACACTGACTCCTAGGGTGAGCATGGCACACGAGAAGAAATGAGTCTGGCATCGTCTCAGATATGCCAGAACTTCAAAGCTATGAACATCACTGGCGCATATTGGTCCACAGTCCCCTCTTTCTGGGCAATACATTCTCACACTGCCTTATAATAATTCCAATTGCTCGAGATCTTAAACACAACTTCAACCACATACATGCAACACCATGAGCCATACTATGCACTTTACGAAAGGCACTAGAGCAATCACGGTCTTCATCTAGCAGCTCTTGCTGTCATATCAACCCTTTCTCATCTCTGTCGATGCCTCTTGGCACAATGCCTCCCAATAGGGGCACAACATACGCACGACCCTGACCATGACAATCTCACATCGGGAGACACCCTCGTCGAATGACCATAAGTTCTCATTTCAAACTTGCCGATCGATCTCACGTCCTTCACAAGGGATATCCACCCTTGAGCCTCAGCCAACTCAAGCAGTCATCTTAACTGACTGACACGTTTCCATCGGCTCCATGCCACCAACCTTCCCATATCCGGTAAGCTGAACATTAGCAACATCGTTGGACCAACTCTGGTCCCCACTCCATAAACCTTCTATTCACCTTGATTTAGTTGGAGGGAAGGAAATACATCCCGATCAGCTCCCCAAAAGTATCGCTAGTCCCCGCTCTCTCTCCATTCCCATCTCATCTCGATTGGCACCTTCTGGCTACGGAAGTCCACCTACCAATCGCTAATCACTTCATCGACAGAAAATTCTTACCTGCCTACCTCGCATTCCTACTCCTCCACAAGGGACCATCAATCTCTCTCCGAATCTCAACGACTCATCCGTGGCTCTAATACCCGCTATTTTTCACTTTTCGTGTCAATCCTCATCCGACCATCGATGTTGATCTTATTTTCATGCCAGCTTGATGCTCTCAAGGGAAGTACGACGAAACCACTCAACAAATCCTTGTAATCTTTGGACTATACCATTTCTAAGCCCAGAGCCACGAGGGAATTTCTCTCACGCTAATCACAATACCAAGGTTCTCATCTCACTACATCTCTCCTGGAGCCTCCGCACCAAAGGACCATTTATACGATAGTCTCATCGAGTCTTTCATCTCAATTATCTTAACCAATGCCTGACAAACCTTGGCCCTACACTCGCCACGGAGCTATGACACCATATCTCTAGCAATCCACTACACATGTCTTCAAGATAAACAACTGCCATCTTATTGCTTTAGTAATCTAGACGACGGCAACGCAATCCATACGAATCTCCAGATAATGTTGATTTTTGCCACAACTTGGTCCTTCTTGTGTCAAGACAGATCTCTCGGACTTAGCTGGGCCCCCTTCGGGTGCCAACACACTCGACTGGTCTTACCATCTGCTTACAACTACCATCTAGGACCCATAAATCCTTTCTTCTGAATCCATCTCGCTTGGATTACGATTCCATCCTCGGAACACTGCTTACTGCCGATCACTCTACTAACAACTCCGATCATCGTGCCCTCGCCTATCATTAGGGTCACTTCAAGTTTAGCTGGGTCCACCACCATTACCTATTACCACTGCCTTTAGAAGAATAATGCACTCATCTAGTATGCTTGCTATCATATTTCTCCGACTCTCTATTCCATCGGTGCCATATATAAGAATACTTCAAGCAACAACACGACAATTGATACGGCCTACACCGCCAAAGGTGATGTCATACCGGGGAAGCAACCTTCTCTATTGGCTCGAAACCTCCAATACTCTTGCTAAATCTCCAGAACACGTTCCGTTTGCTGCCATCGTTACGATCCTGGACCAGAGGGTTATGGGCCCACTACTCTTCCGCTGCGCACTCTGCACGGCACACACAATCATCGCAAGGCAATTCTAACACACGCCTGCCAAATATTTCCCAACTCTGCGGGCTAATTCCAGAAATCGGGTGAGGGGAACTTAAATACCTCAAACCCAGGGTATAGACCCTCTCTATCTCGATCTTGCAATCCTCCTATAACTTCGTTGGCCTCGATCTGAAATGCATCGGGAACTAGAATGCCAGCCATGAATCATCACACATATAGCTCAATTGGTACTTATCCTTCCTTAACACGCTAGCACATCCTTACCATTCGAGGGATGGGCATAAACTATCGCAGGCAGTTGCACTGCCAATACATAGAGCACTTCTCACACGGACTCCTCGACATGCTCAAGGGAGTCAACCGATCGAACTAACGACGAAAAATGGCTAAGTTCAACCAAAACACAAATCTCCCTAACTAAGGAGACACCAATACGTCTTCTATGAGGTGAGAGACTTCCATGCTAGGCACAACCATGAATGTTACGTGTGCCGGGAACCTCGCCTCACAGCACTAGAAAAAGCCGCCGCTACCATTAGGTTAGCCCCTCCGGGCAACACATGTCAAGTGTGAAGTCTCGCGATCAATGACACCCAAGAGGGGGGTGAATTGGGTGTTTACAATTTTTAGGAAAACTTTTGTCATTTTCAAATATGTGATAAACACTAATTAGGAAGTTGAAAGTTGTTAAACAAATTCTCTCAAACTCTCTGTTCCCACACGAGCATGTAACGAAATAAAATAATCAAACCACACACATGCACGACCCAAACCACAATGCACAGTGATTTTAAGGTGGTTCGAATGCAACAGCGGCAATCTTACGTCCACCCCTCACCAAACTCGGTGAGGCTTCACTCGGGATAAAACCCCAAATGGAGACAACGCTCCAAACACACACGCAGGACGACGCCTGCCCACACACACGGGGACGCACCCCAACACACACACACACACGGAGACGAGGTCTCCAACACGATCCAACAAGCGGATCAACAAGATACACACACACGCTACGACAAGTGCAGCACTCCACACACACAAACACTAAGATCCGGATAAAACCACATACACACGCAGATCTAAAAAGACCTACGCACACACGAATTAAAAACGACACGCACACACACGACCACAGATCCAACAACAATCCATACACACACAGGTTCGCAGTTTATACAAAACACGAATGTGAACTTGAAACACAATAAGGCACAGTTTAGAATGCTCCTGATTTAGGCTCCCCCTGAGTGTATGCTCCGGATGTTTGCGTTGATTCCTTCTTTACTTGAATGGCTTGAGACTCAGCTTGAATGACCATGTATTTGATGTAGATCCTTTTGCACTGAGTACTATACACTGCTACAGTACTTCTTTCTTCTTTCACTTGGACAACCTTCTCTTAAGTTTTTCTTGAGACCATTGCTTGATTGGAACTCCTTGGCTTGGGAAGATGCTTGAATGGCTTCAGTTGATGCTAGAACGGCTTCGATCGGATGATGAACTTGTTGAAAGGAATGTTGTTCACGAACGTTGCAGCAATCTTCATTTGATAGCTTTCCTCTCGATCTCTCCTTGTTGATTTCTTGCTTCTTTAGTTCTTGGGAGGATGAAGGCTTCGAAATGGATCTTGAACCCTCAACTATGGATGAAGTTTTGCCCACGGATTACTGTTCACGGCTACAGTGATTCTCCTCTTCCTTGAGCCACATTGATCTCTCTCTTTGTTGATTTCTTCTCTTGGAGTCTCTTAGGGTTTATGACCTCAAGGAGATGTTTTATAACTGTAATATCCCGGACCTTTCGGATCCTTCTTCATGGGTCCCGGATCTAGTTTTCGGAGCGTCCGGCTCCGTTGTGTCCGAAATTTCGTTTCGGACATCTTTCGTGTTCGGATCGGCGCGATCCGGAGTCGTTTCGGAGGCCCGGAGGCGTTCCGCGGCTTTTTCCGCGTGTGTTTTCCGATTCCCGGTGTGTGTTTCGGCTTTTCTCTTCGGACGCTCGTTGCGGGTGAACCGGGCTGTTCACACGGACACGAGTGGTACCGTTGCGATCGGTGCGTTCCGAGGATCGCGGGGGTGTGATTTCCTAATTTTTGAAATTTTACGGATTTTCCGGGTTTTTCTATAAAACCCTTTTTCTTTTCTCTCTCCCCCACCATCTTCTTCTTCCTCTCTTCTTCTTCCTCCTTCCTCCTCCACCGTGTCTCCCTCCCTCTCCCTCTCTTCCTCCCGGTTGGCCACGGCGAGCTCCCCTCCGGCTGCAGACGGCGGCGGGGCGACGGCGCGGTGACGTGGGCGGCGGCGAGGCGATCGTGCGGGCATACGGCGAGCGTGGGAGGCGTGGAGAGGCGAGATTCTAGCGGCGTTCTTCGCGACTTCGAGCTCGGATCGGAGCGTTTCGTCGCGGACCGGAGGTAGGGTGACGTTCCTTAGCCTCATGTCTTCCTTCCCCGTGAGTTTCAGCTCGAGACGAGGTCGAGAGGGGTTTATTTTGAGCCGGGAAGGGTCGATCATGCCGCGGGGTGAGTTCGTCCGATCCATCGTTTTGAGCCCCGATTTCACGGTTTAAGGGCGTAGGAGCATGCTAGGGGGCTTGGGGGTTCTTCTCTCGCCATTTCCCCCTCCGTGGGGTTTGTTTTGAGGCCGATTGGGCGATTCCGGTGAGGTTCGCCATTTTCTCGCCGGTGAGCGATGTGCGGTCGAACCAGTGGCCGCACAACCCCTATGCGGTTCCGTTCGGACCGTTCATCGGCTCGGCGCGCTTTGGGTGAGGCTTGGCGCGCAGTGGGCTTGGGCGGTCTATCGTGGGACCGCATATCCTAATGTGCGGCCCCACAGCTACCGCCCAACCCCAAGGGTTTTGACCGTTGGTTGTGACCGTTGTGCAGTGCTCTGGGATGTGCGGCCAGGAGCTGACCGCATAACCCCTTGCACGGCCAGGTGCTGGCCGTACATCCCCTAGCGCTATGGTTGGATGTGCGGTCTGGCCCTGACCGCACAACACCTGAACGGCTAAGCCGTAGCCGCCCTTCCCCAAGTGCGGCTAAGGACTAACCGTCCAGGCTTTTTACCGTTGGGAGACGAGCGGCCAGGAGGTGACCGTTCCTCACCCACGTGCGGTCAAGAGTTGGCCGCACATCTGTTTGAACGGTCCTGTGTTGGCCGTTTATCTGTCGTTTGGACCCTGGGTGGAACGGTCCTGATATGACCGTTCTAATCCTTGTGCGGTCCCTGTGTGACCGTACTTCCGTGGGCGGCCCAGTGTGGACCGTTCAAGGGTACGGGTTGCGTCGGTGTGTCTCTCGTCGTACAGAGTGTACCGGGAGATGTTGTTGTCAGCTGGTCACCGTGCGTCGGTGTTGGTACAAGGAGCGTTCCTCGTACCTGCAGTTGCACCGTTGTTTTCCGAGACTTGAGAGTCTACTCCTTCTGTGACCCTCCACTAGTCGTAGCCTACTAGTACGCGTGTGCTAGTCGCACCAGGGAGTGGTGTACGGGCTGACCTTTAGAGACGGTTTGTGGACCGGTTACCGTTGGGCCCCACGTCTTGCAGCCAGAGTCCGGCTGAGGGGAAAACCGGTCAGAGGGCCAGACCAGGGACGCGCGGTCTGTGTGTGCACACGTGGTTGGGGGCGGTTGGACCCACGTCGACGGGCGTGACCCCAGCTAGTCACTTGTTGTGGTTACTTGTACGGTGTTTGCGCCTCGGGTAGGACCTACCATGTCAGGCGGTTCACCTGCGGTGCGGTGTAAGACGTCAGGGGACGCTACCGGCTGTGCTTCTAGTGGGTGGTACTCCTGTCGAGTACGGAGTGTCAGACTGTCAGTCGTGTGTTTCCGACCTTCGGGTTTTGACGGTTCGACCGTTGAGTTTCGGTCTTCTCGTACCGTGGCACGTGTGTCGGTTTGCGTGCCGTTAGGGTCTAGTTCTGTAGAGTACAGGGCTTTCCTTTCCGAGGTACCTTCCTACCGCTAGGGTAGTGGTTTCTCGTTTTACGAGGTAGGGTTCGAGTGATCCCTACTGAGTCTTGTTCCGAGACTCATTCCCTGCGTGTTTTCACCGTGTTTCAGGTGAGGCGCCACCTTCGGGGAGCGTGTCAGGAGCGCAGCGGAAGCGTGGTGCGGGTGCCCAGAGGTAGTGCCAGAGGTCAGAGCCGGGGGATGCCCCGTGTAGCTGTACTTTTCTTTCTTGTCACTGTACTAGTCGTGGACTACTGTTGCTGTTGTTGTTATTTTATTGTGGACCATGTAAAATGTTAATTCATTTCCTGCTTAATATCATAACTGTTTAATTTCTGCAATTATTTGTGATGCTTGTGTAGTTTCCACACCATCCTTTTAACCCTTCCGAGTCTTCGGGCTCGTGGGTGGCGGTGCGAGTCTCGGGTTATCGGGCCTTCCCGGTAATCGGATTCTCGGGTCGTTACAGCTGGTATCAGAGCGCGGTTGTGGAATTACATGAGAATCATAGGTAATTGTAGTGGTCCACTAGTCCACAACGATGATGTACATGTGACGCTGGCATGGGGCACCGCGTGTTTTATTCTGACCTTCCGTTTCTGTGTTTTCTGTCTTGTGCTTAAGGAGCGAGGATGGCGCCGAGGAGGAGTTCTCGCTCTCAGCAGGGGCAGTCGGCTGGAGGTCAGGAGATCCAGCAGGGGGTCCAGAGGGACCAGGAGGAGCATAGCAGAGTTCCGGGAGCTACCGAGGCCGCGGATGCTGCGAGGGCTCCGGGGGCCGAGGGTTTTCTCCGTGGCATGTACCATCTCATGGCTCAGCAGTTCGGCGGAGAGGCCGGTGAGGGCTCGTCAGTCAGGGGTGGGCCAGGCCGAGCAGTGAGGGATTTCATGCAGTTTCATCCACCTTACTTTAGCGGCCAGGCAGACCCTGATGCGGCTCGTGATTGGCTTGATGAGATGGAGCGGGTGTTCAGTTCTGCAAAGAGTGCTGTCGAGGACAGAGTGGTGTTGGCCTACAACCAGTTGCAGGGTACGGCTCGGAGGTGGTGGTCTTCCGAGTGGAAGACGTCCTTTCAGCTTCGTCCGCTTGAGCAGATCGAGTGGGATGACTTTGTCAGTGCTTTCGAGCGTACGTACTGTCCAGATATTGTTGCTACGCAGCGGATGCGGGAGTTTCTGGAGCTGGTGCAGGGTGACATGTCCGTGTTGCAGTACAGGGCCCGATTTGTCGAGCTGGGTCGGTACGCACCTCATATCATGGAGCATGAGAGGGTGAGGACGACGCAGTTTGTGCAGGGCTTGAGGCTGGAGCTGAGGCACCATCTGATCGCGAATGGGGCCACTGATCTCGAGACGGCGTCTCGTGTTGCGATTTCCTTGGAGATGGATATGCAGAGGACTCGAGGACCGATCAGCCAGGGGCAGTCTGTGTCAGGTCGCAGCCAGCAGTCGGCTACTCAGCAGCAGGGTTTCTTTCAGTCTGCGTCGGGTGGTTCAGGAGTACCGGCATCGGCAGCTTCGGTGACAGGATCTGCGTCCTTTGGCACGAAGGTCAAAAAGTTCTTCAAGAGAGGGTTCGGCAAGAAGAAGTCCAGGGATCAGGGGCAGGCTTCATCGGGCAGTGTGCAGCAGCCGTTTCCTTTGCAGCGACAGGGATCGGTGGGTGGATCGCGAGGACCTTGTCCACGGTGTAGTGGGACCCACCCAGGCAGGCAGTGCACGGCGCCGATCATCTGTTTTCGGTGTGACCAGCCAGGGCATATGGCGCGCGACTGTCCTCAGAGGCCGCCGCAGCAGCAGGTTTCCCAGCAGCAGCAGCAGCAGGGACAGTATCCGCCGCTACCCAGGTCAGCTAGTGTGGGAGGCAGGCAGAGAGCTCGTGGCCAGATCACGCACTTGACCAGGGCAGAGGCAGTAGCGTCGCAGCTCGTGGAAGGTACCGTTCAGATTTTGGGTTGTGCGGCTCGGGTTTTATTTGATTCTGGCGCGTCTCATTCGTTCATTTCGGAGGATTTCGCGTCGAGCGTCGAGGAGCCGGTGACCCAGTTGTCCTGTGATTTGGCTGTGGAGTTGCCTTCGGGTGACTTTATGGTCACTCCGTATTGCTTCGACCAGGTTCCGGTGTGGATCGATGGGCGGAGTATGCCAGGCAGGTTGTATGCGTTGCAGCTTTGGGATTACGACGTGATTCTAGGCATGGATTGGCTCGAGACTCATGGAGCGGTGGTGGATTGTGGGATGAAGAGGGTCTACTTCCAACATCCGAGCAAGAGGACCTTCTATTTCCAAGGTATCCGTTCCGCCTCTTCTCGATTTCTTATCTCTGCTATTCGAGCCCGTCGATTGCTTGATTCAGGTTGTCAGGGTTTTCTCGCGTCTGTGGTTGTGTCTGACCGGATGGAGCCGAATGTCGAGGACATTGCGGTGGTGTGCGAGTTTCCCGATGTTTTTCCTGAGGAGTTGCCTGGATTACCTCCCCAGCGGGAGATCGATTTCGTGATCGAGGTTGTACCTGGTACGGGACCTTTGGCGAAGGCTCCCTACCGTATGGCCCCCGCGGAGTTGAGGGAGTTGAGGGCGCAGTTGCAGGAACTGTTGGCCAAGGGGTACATTCGTCCGAGCTTTTCCCCTTGGGGTGCGCCCGTGTTGTTCGTGAAGAAGAAGGACGGTAGTCTGCGGCTGTGCATTGACTATCGACAGCTGAATGAAGTGACCATTAAGAACAAGTATCCATTGCCGCGGATTGATGATTTGTTCGACCAGCTTCAGTCTGCGCGAGTGTTCTCGCGGATTGATTTGCGGTCCGGTTACTATCAGCTGAGAATTCGCGAGTCCGATGTGGAGAAGACTGCGTTCAGTACGAGGTACGGGCATTATGAGTTTCTGGTGATGCCGTTTGGGCTCACCAATGCCCCAGCAGCCTTCATGGACTTGATGCAGAGGGTGTTTCATCCGTATTTGGACCAGTTCGTGGTCATTTTCGTGGATGACATCCTTGTTTATTCGCGGTCTGCTGAGGAGCATGCGTACCATTTGGGTGTGGTGCTGCAGACGTTGCGAGATCACCAGTTGTATGCGAAGCTCAGCAAGTGCGAGTTTTGGCTCAGTGAGGTGCACTTTCTGGGGCACGTGATTTCTGGTGATGGCATTTCCGTGGATCCCGCCAAGGTCGAGGCTGTGATGCAATGGCCGAGGCCGAGGTCGGTGACGGAGATCCGGAGTTTCTTGGGGCTTGCGGGTTATTATCGCCGGTTTATCCAGGATTTTTCCCGCATTGCGACCCCGATGACGAGGCTCACGCGGAAGGATGTGCCTTTCGTCTGGTCCGAGGAGTGTGAGCAGAGCTTTAGGGAACTGAAGAGATTGCTCACCTCGGCTCCGGTGTTAGTTTTGCCTTCTGGATCGGGAGGTTTTGTGGTGTGTACAGATGCTTCCGGCGTCGGATTGGGTGCTGTTCTGATGCAGCATGGTAGAGTGGTGGCTTATGCATCTCGGCAGCTAAAGCCCCATGAGGAGAACTACCCTACCCATGACCTTGAGTTGGCGGCAGTGATCTTCGCGCTGAAGATCTGGAGGCATTATCTGTACGGTGAGAAGTTCGAGGTGTTCACTGACCATCAGAGTTTGAGGTATGTGTTCTCGCAGAGAGATCTGAACCTCAGACAGAGGCGTTGGATGGAGTTCATGAAGGACTATGACTTCACCCTGTCTTATCAGCCGGGCAGGATGAATGTCGTCGCCGATGCCTTGAGTAGGAAGGTTGCGGTCAGTACCTTGATGCTGAGGAAGTGGAGGCTCTGGGAACAGGTGCCCGAAGTATCTTTCAGGCTCAAGATTCCCCAGGAGCCAGGGTTGGCAGTGCTTGCGAGTCTGACTGTCACTCCTGCTATTCGTCGTCAGGTGACAGAGGCTCAGCATGCGGACCCTGAGTTGCCCCGGATTTTGGCGATAGCTGATGTGGAGCTTGGCGAGGACGGTGCTGCGAGGTTTCGTGGCAGGCTGTACGTCCCAGGGGAGGAGCAGGTTCGTCGTGCGGTGTTACGCGAGGCTCATGGGAGCAGGTACACTGTGCACCCGGGTGCGACGAAGATGTATCGGAACTTGCGGAGGCAGTTCTGGTGGCCTGGCATGAAGAGAGATGTGGCCGAGTTTGTGGCCAGGTGCCTGATCTGTCAGCAGGTGAAGGCAGAGCATCAGCGACCAGGCGGTACTCTCCAGCCCTTGGATGTTCCTGCTTGGAAGTGGGACCATGTGACCACGGATTTTGTGGTGGGGTTGCCCAGAACCCCGACTGGGCAGGACAGTATTTGGTTGCTGGTGGATCGGCTGACGAAGGTGACGCGGTTGCTACCGGTCAAAGTCAGCTGGAGCGTGCCTAAGTTGGCTCGTCTTTATGTGGAGCGGATCGTGCCGTTGCATGGGGTTCCCATTTCGATCGTGTCGGATCGGGATCCGCGCTTCACTTCTGGATTCTGGAGGAGTTTCCAGCGAGCTCTTGGCACGGAGTTGGCATTTAGCTCGGCGTATCATCCACAGTCAGATGGTCAGTCTGAGAGGACCATTCAGACTTTGGAGGACATGCTGAGATCCTGCTGCCTGGAGTGGCAGGGGAGTTGGATTCATCACCTACCGTTAGTGGAGTTTGCCTATAACAACAGCTTTCATTCGAGCATCGGCATGGCTCCTTATGAGGCATTGTATGGGCGTCCTTGTCGGACTCCACTTGATTGGTTTGAGGTGGGTGAGCGTGTTTTGACGGGACCGGAATTGGTGCAGCAATGTGTGGATGTTGTGCACCTGGTTCGTCAGAACATGTTGGCGGCCCAGAGTCGGCAGAAGAGCTATGCTGACCGTAGGCGGCAGCCCCTCGAGTTCGCCGTGGGCGATCATGTGTTCTTGAGAGTTTCTCCGATGAAGGGGGTGATGCGGTTTGGACGGCGTGGGAAGCTGAGTCCCGGCTATATTGGTCCTTTCGCGATTGTGGAGCGCATCGGTGAGGTTGCTTACCGGTTGCAGTTACCCTCTGAGTTGGCGTCGGTGCACGACGTGTTCCACGTCTCTATGTTGCGGAAGTATATGCCCGATGACTCTCATGTGCTCGAGTTTTCCGTTTGGCCTGAGGTGACTCCAGATCTTTCTCTCCCAGAGTTTCCGATCCGCGTGGAGGATAGGCGAGAGCAGCGCCTGCGGAACAAGGTCATTCCCTTGGTAAAGGTCGTGTGGCAACGACACTCTGGTGGTGAGGCTTCGTGGGAACGTGAGGACGAGATGCGTCAGCAGTTCCCGTACCTGTTTGAGTGAGTCTTCCTCTTCTTTCCCCTTGGGTTGTTCTCAATTTCGAGGACGAAATTCCTTAAGGGGGGAGGGCTGTAATATCCCGGACCTTTCGGATCCTTCTTCATGGGTCCCGGATCTAGTTTTCGGAGCGTCCGGCTCCGTTGTGTCCGAAATTTCGTTTCGGACATCTTTCGTGTTCGGATCGGCGCGATCCGGAGTCGTTTCGGAGGCCCGGAGGCGTTCCGCGGCTTTTTCCGCGTGTGTTTTCCGATTCCCGGTGTGTGTTTCGGCTTTTCTCTTCGGACGCTCGTTGCGGGTGAACCGGGCTGTTCACACGGACACGAGTGGTACCGTTGCGATCGGTGCGTTCCGAGGATCGCGGGGGTGTGATTTCCTAATTTTTGAAATTTTACGGATTTTCCGGGTTTTTCTATAAAACCCTTTTTCTTTTCTCTCTCCCCCACCATCTTCTTCTTCCTCTCTTCTTCTTCCTCCTTCCTCCTCCACCGTGTCTCCCTCCCTCTCCCTCTCTTCCTCCCGGTTGGCCACGGCGAGCTCCCCTCCGGCTGCAGACGGCGGCGGGGCGACGGCGCGGTGACGTGGGCGGCGGCGAGGCGATCGTGCGGGCATACGGCGAGCGTGGGAGGCGTGGAGAGGCGAGATTCTAGCGGCGTTCTTCGCGACTTCGAGCTCGGATCGGAGCGTTTCGTCGCGGACCGGAGGTAGGGTGACGTTCCTTAGCCTCATGTCTTCCTTCCCCGTGAGTTTCAGCTCGAGACGAGGTCGAGAGGGGTTTATTTTGAGCCGGGAAGGGTCGATCATGCCGCGGGGTGAGTTCGTCCGATCCATCGTTTTGAGCCCCGATTTCACGGTTTAAGGGCGTAGGAGCATGCTAGGGGGCTTGGGGGTTCTTCTCTCGCCATTTCCCCCTCCGTGGGGTTTGTTTTGAGGCCGATTGGGCGATTCCGGTGAGGTTCGCCATTTTCTCGCCGGTGAGCGATGTGCGGTCGAACCAGTGGCCGCACAACCCCTATGCGGTTCCGTTCGGACCGTTCATCGGCTCGGCGCGCTTTGGGTGAGGCTTGGCGCGCAGTGGGCTTGGGCGGTCTATCGTGGGACCGCATATCCTAATGTGCGGCCCCACAGCTACCGCCCAACCCCAAGGGTTTTGACCGTTGGTTGTGACCGTTGTGCAGTGCTCTGGGATGTGCGGCCAGGAGCTGACCGCATAACCCCTTGCACGGCCAGGTGCTGGCCGTACATCCCCTAGCGCTATGGTTGGATGTGCGGTCTGGCCCTGACCGCACAACACCTGAACGGCTAAGCCGTAGCCGCCCTTCCCCAAGTGCGGCTAAGGACTAACCGTCCAGGCTTTTTACCGTTGGGAGACGAGCGGCCAGGAGGTGACCGTTCCTCACCCACGTGCGGTCAAGAGTTGGCCGCACATCTGTTTGAACGGTCCTGTGTTGGCCGTTTATCTGTCGTTTGGACCCTGGGTGGAACGGTCCTGATATGACCGTTCTAATCCTTGTGCGGTCCCTGTGTGACCGTACTTCCGTGGGCGGCCCAGTGTGGACCGTTCAAGGGTACGGGTTGCGTCGGTGTGTCTCTCGTCGTACAGAGTGTACCGGGAGATGTTGTTGTCAGCTGGTCACCGTGCGTCGGTGTTGGTACAAGGAGCGTTCCTCGTACCTGCAGTTGCACCGTTGTTTTCCGAGACTTGAGAGTCTACTCCTTCTGTGACCCTCCACTAGTCGTAGCCTACTAGTACGCGTGTGCTAGTCGCACCAGGGAGTGGTGTACGGGCTGACCTTTAGAGACGGTTTGTGGACCGGTTACCGTTGGGCCCCACGTCTTGCAGCCAGAGTCCGGCTGAGGGGAAAACCGGTCAGAGGGCCAGACCAGGGACGCGCGGTCTGTGTGTGCACACGTGGTTGGGGGCGGTTGGACCCACGTCGACGGGCGTGACCCCAGCTAGTCACTTGTTGTGGTTACTTGTACGGTGTTTGCGCCTCGGGTAGGACCTACCATGTCAGGCGGTTCACCTGCGGTGCGGTGTAAGACGTCAGGGGACGCTACCGGCTGTGCTTCTAGTGGGTGGTACTCCTGTCGAGTACGGAGTGTCAGACTGTCAGTCGTGTGTTTCCGACCTTCGGGTTTTGACGGTTCGACCGTTGAGTTTCGGTCTTCTCGTACCGTGGCACGTGTGTCGGTTTGCGTGCCGTTAGGGTCTAGTTCTGTAGAGTACAGGGCTTTCCTTTCCGAGGTACCTTCCTACCGCTAGGGTAGTGGTTTCTCGTTTTACGAGGTAGGGTTCGAGTGATCCCTACTGAGTCTTGTTCCGAGACTCATTCCCTGCGTGTTTTCACCGTGTTTCAGGTGAGGCGCCACCTTCGGGGAGCGTGTCAGGAACGCAGCGGAAGCGTGGTGCGGGTGCCCAGAGGTAGTGCCAGAGGTCAGAGCCGGGGGATGCCCCGTGTAGCTGTACTTTTCTTTCTTGTCACTGTACTAGTCGTGGACTACTGTTGCTGTTGTTGTTATTTTATTGTGGACCATGTAAAATGTTAATTCATTTCCTGCTTAATATCATAACTGTTTAATTTCTGCAATTATTTGTGATGCTTGTGTAGTTTCCACACCATCCTTTTAACCCTTCCGAGTCTTCGGGCTCGTGGGTGGCGGTGCGAGTCTCGGGTTATCGGGCCTTCCCGGTAATCGGATTCTCGGGTCGTTACAATAACCCTTGGAAGGTCTATGGACAATCCCCAGACCAGATCCACTAAATCTGGAGGGTTTGGTGGCTTTGGGATTAAACAATAGCAAGAGGAAGGGCTTTCCTCGAAGTGATAAAAAGTCAACAAAATGGGCAGTTCGAGACTGGCGGTCGACCGGCGGTCATGGGGCGGTCGACCGGAATTTTACAGGTTTCGAAGTTTTGGTTGATGAGAAAACCGGTCGACCGTACGCCTAGGGGCGATCGACCGCTACCTGTAGAATCTGGAATTTTTAGGCTCTGGCAATTCTGGTCGACCGGCCAAGGCGTGTAGGTCGACCGGAAAGACCTATACCTGCAAAATTGAAGTGTTAGATCAAAGTAACTGATGCTCGCTCGACAGTCGTTGTTAAAATTGCCGTGCCACACAAATTTCAAATATTTATAACCGCACTCACTCACTTATGGATTTGAAAACATGAGTATAATGGTAAGTACGGGTCGATCCCACGGGGAGAGAATATGTGATTTTAGTTCAAGTTGGACATATCTTTATGTTTGGAAAACCAATTTTTAGATTTTGGAGTGCGATTATGAAAACTTAAGTTGGAAAACATAAAAGAATTCAAGTGAAAATAGGGGTTGGAAGAAAACGTATAACTTTAAATATAGACAGAATTAGAAGAAGTGTAAAACATGAAAGTTGTAGAGAATTGGAAAAGGAAGAACTTTTATGAAGAACACAGAAACAGAAAATGAAAGGAAGATAAGGAAAAACTTGAAAAACTATGACCTATTGGTTCGGATGAACAGTAATTGACAGAAAACCAGCACCTTGAAAACTTAATTCTAAAGCTCAAAAGAAGAGGAATTTGACAAAGTGCAAGAAGAATAAAACTTAGAGATACAAGAGAGGAACAACTCTTATGAAGAACTCAGAGTTATTTGAGGACTAGAAAGACTTCAAAATGAATGAATGGAAGAAGGTATCACCACGGATGAACAGTGAATGCACAGGACAGCACTTAAGAAAATGGGTATTAACTCTATGAATTTGGATGAATTGGAAGAAATGATGAACATAGAAGTTGAAGAAAACTTAAAAAGGAACAACTTTTATGAAGAAAAGAATTTGAAATGAGGATCACAATAATGAGAAATAAGGCTGTGAAAAGACTGAATTCTAAAATGAAACTTGTATTGCAATAAATTCAACTTACAAATTTGCCTTCAAAAGCTTGGAAACACACAACTTCAACAATCAAAAACTTCAGAAATGAAGGAACTTACATTACAAATGCTTAAAGCTAGCTCTCTCTCCCTTGCAACCTTGCCATCTAGTTCTAACTCTAACAACCCACTAACCCCCTTTCATTACAAGTGATACCCCCTTTATATAGGGTTTACAATCTCTTCTTGCTCATATAAAACACTCAAATGCACCTAATTTTTACCCAACTTGGTAGGCTGGAGTGTGCTGAACCTTTTGTCATTTGTTCTGATTTTTTTCGGATTTTTTTGGAATTTTTATAGCCCTTTTCCTCTCTCTTTTCTCTCATTCTCTCTCTTTTCTTCTCTGTCGGCACGTTGCGCCGACCGCCGCCGCGGGTTAGGCGGCCTACCCGGTGGACCCCCGTGCGCTCGCCCGCCTCTGCGCCTGCCGCGTGTGCGCGTGGCGCACGCTGCGCCCGCGTGCCCCGCGACCGCCCGCCGCGTGTCCCGGCCCCGCCTTCGCGCCGCGTGTGAGCCCGGCCCCGCCCGCCTTTGCCTGCAGGTTGCCACGCACCCCCCCCCTCGCCCTCTTCGCCGACCTCGTCGCCCGTGCCGGGCGGCGAAGGCGGGAAGGGGGCGGGGCGGGTTTGAAATTTTTATTTTTTTATTTTTTTTGTTTTATTTATTATATATAATATATATATATATATATATATATATCTATATATATATCTAGTATAGAGTTAGAAAATTCTAAAAAAATATCAAATAATTTTATTTTTTTTCTAATTTTTTTCTTATCTTTTTAAACAAGTTTCGGGGCTTTTGGCCCAGTTGAACATATATATTATTATTCTTTTTTTTCTTTTTCTTGGAGCTTTCCTCGAACTGCGTGCCTGCATAAATACATAAAAATTATCATAAAAATTTATTTAATTTCAAAAAATTAAATATTTGATACAAAATCAATAGTAAGTGTGAGAAGTGTATATTTATCATATTTTAAGCTCATGAAAATGCAGATATTCATGAATTAAAACGTGAAAATACACACTTATCACACCCCCCAACTTACTCATTGCTAGTCCCTTAGCAATGTAATTAATAAAAAATGTCAGGACTAACAAGAGTTTAAAGATATTCATGCTTCATTTCCAGATCATCTTTCATAGAGTTAACTAAAGATCAGGAATCTGGAGTAATTACCACAGACTAGCCTTAGGAACATGATCAAGAATCTAATCAAAATTCAGTAGCACTTGTGCATGTGTAATACTAATTCACAGTGAAGACAATTGCATCCTCCACTTGCTATTCTGAACAAATGTCTTTCAATTCTGCACTTCTTACTTAGAGCGTTCAATGCACACTAGCTTTTTGTCTGCCTTATTGATATGTCCCTTTTGGGATCACTATATATTTTTTTTCTTTTCTTTTTTTCTTTTTTTTTCTTTACACACATGATGCTGCACTACCCTTCACTGTTTTACGCGAACCTCAACACGTCTTAGGTGAAGTAGGCCCGGTTCCACAGATCAAGTTCCCTTTTCCTTTTGACGCGAACCTCAACACGTCTTAGGTGAAGTAGGCCCGGTTACTCAGAATCGGAGCATTTTTCATGGTGCTTTATTTTTTTTCTCATACTTTTGTATGGCAGAAAGCTTCTAACATATCTCTTCTTCAGAAAATGCAGAATATCAGACAGTCTGTCTAAAATAACAGAAGGCTTGTCCTTCTTGTTTCATTAGCGTGCAACGTGATTTTATTTTTTTGAAAGTGCATCTGAACTTTAAAGAGATTCTTAAATCAATTTTTCATGGCTAGAGTAAATAAATTATCCAACATCCTTTTCCCAGTTGTTTCTATTCAGAATCACTTTTCATGCGACATGAATCAAGAAATTCAACTCGGGGAAAACTGTTGTTTAACATGACAATTCAAGAAAGTAAGAAAAATTTTTGTTGAAGTTTTTAGATTTTTGAAATTTTTGACATTTATCTCCCCCCCCAACTTAAATGACATTGTCCTCAATGGCATAAACAGTAGAAAGATCAGAGGACATGTAAAGAGATAATATAGTTGGGATGGAAGGATACAACCTGATGGGTCGGGCGAAGTGATGAGGGCTTCATTGCGTTGTGGCCTGAGAACTGTAAAAGAAACACACTAAAACAAAACATCAAATCACAAAAACCGTGGGTGGCCTCCCAAGAAGCCATTTATTTGCACACCAAACTGTGAAAACGTTGGGCTGCCTCCCAAAAAGCGCTAAATTTAACGTCTTCAGCCAGACGCACTGTAGCTCAACAACCAACAAGTTGATTTTAAAATGAGCCACCAAAGAATTTTATCCTTGCCAAAATTGTCTTTTTCATGCCCTGAAGAAAATGAATGTGGTTGGTGAATGCAAGGGCGAGACAGAGATCGAGATGGAGGCATCACAAACGGACCACCCCAATCAGAGAATAGAGGAGGAACATTGGGAAAAATCATGTCATCAATTATGAAATGTTCCTCCTTAGAGGCTATGGGATCATCATGTAGAGCAAGAGTAGACCAGTCGGTTGGAAGAACTTCAAAAGAATCACCGTGGTCAAGAATTGGCATAAGCTCTATCCTCTCCTCTAGATTGAAAGTATCATGCGGTACATTCAAATCATTCAATTCCTCATTTACCCCAACTTCATTATTCAAATAAATATTCAATTCTAGATCCATCTTCACTTCTTCTTCCTTCCCATCTTCAAGATAATTTCATCAAAGTCGTGTACCATCTCCACTTCTTCTCCATTCCCATCTTCAAAGAGAAGTTCATCATGGTTGGGAAGAGACTTGTGATGAGGCTCAATATATTCATCCTCTCCCCTAACTGAAGATCATCCACCTCTCTTGCATTTCCCTCATGTTGACAAGCAAGCACTGGCTCCTCAAATTCCTTTGTAGGAGGGGGAATATGATCATTCATCAGTTCATCACCGTCATGAATTTCATTGTCATCAAATTCTTCAATCTCCTCAAATTGTCTAGGTTCCTCATTCAAATCGTTTTGACAAGATCTCCTCTCCATAATTCCTTCATCTTCTAAATTAAGATTAATCAAAGGGTAATGCTCTTGGGGAATCATAGAGTGATCATAGTCAGTGTGAAGGACTTGATGAGGATTGGGTCCAGAGGAATCAAAGAATTGCTCTCCCTCCATGGTTTTGACTTCCTCAGTAAGCCTATTGATGTGCTGTTGGAGGGATTGACTATGGAGAAGTAACTGAATGAATTGATCATCAGAGGCATTAGGTGTGGGTGGAAGAGATGAATAGTAATGATTTGTCTGTTGGGCTGGGTCATAATGGTCATCAGAGGTTTTGGCCCAAATACGATTTTCATCATTCCCTTCTTCTCCCCCCGACGACTCAAGATCATCATAATCCTCTTCACAAATGGAATGGGGTTTAGGCTCCTCAGGTTGCTCTTCCGTTACGTCCTCCGCATAAGACTCTTCCATGATTCCCTCAAAATCAACAGTGATATGAGTGGTAGATTGTGGGATCATAGGTTGAGCATATAGACTTTTATCATTATAACATCCAAGAAGTTGGTCCTCAAGACTTGTGGAGTTGTTAGGCATTGGATCCACTTCCGTTTCTATGATGTTTTCAGCAATCCTACTCACTTGGGCCTCAAAGTTTTGCAGTTGTTCCTGAAAGGCTTGTTGTTGAGTCTGGAAGAGCCGTGTCAATTTATCAAACATCTCCTCCTTATGTAAATCTGTGTATAGAGGAGATAGATAAGTGGGCTGAGAGTCAGATTGTGATGGATAGTAATTTGAAGGGCACTCAGTCTGAAAATCAGGAGAGTGTATTGGTTGCCCTCCATAATAGGGTTGATCATAAGAATGGACTTGATTGTAAGGATCATTGGAATATGAATCCCAATCTGCAAAGTGTGGATTTGAAGGACGTTGAATGGGGTCTTGGTATGGTTCCCAAGAAGAAAATTGTTGATTTTCCCATTGATTATTTGGGTTTGTGTAGGAGACAGAGGTGGAAAAATCCGATGACCATTGATATGGCTCTTGGGTGAAAGATGAATTATGAACCCCATTGTGGAAGAGTGAAGGAGTTTGTTGATAAGGGGTAAATGGAGAATTGGAATTCACATAGCCCGCATAATTAAACATCAAAGAATCTATTATTGGGCCTGAACAAAATTAGATGTGGAAATGAAAAAGACCCAAGAAAGAGTGATGATTTTTCAATGAAATTTTTTTATGTTTTGATTTTATTATTTTTTTTTATGCAAAGATAAACAAGTTAGCACACAAATGACCCTAATGACCTAGATGTGACCTGGACCTATAAATAGGGTTTCACAAAATGATTAAAGTGAGACTTAAGTTTACCCTCAATATGACCACCAGCCAGGTAAGGGGTGGGGAAGTGGGAGGTTCCCCCTACTTTCGTAGGGACCTTATTATGCCAAACCACTAACCCGCTTAAAGCGTTTGCTGTCCGACCGTCTTGCCTTAGGCACCGTTTTCATATGAGGATAAACCTAAATAACACAAGAATCACAGTGTGATCCTAGGGCCAACGTTTACTGACTTTTATTTATGGCGAGGTCATGCGAAGATGCAAGAGAAATGTGGTTTGTGGGCTAAGGAAGGGTGATGAAATCCCCACCTTATCTTATTAGGGGTGTTGCCCTTAAAGTATTTTGAAATGAAAATGCACACCACAATTTCAAACAAGGGGTTCTTTATGCAAAATGAATGCCAGAATATGGTGAGTAGAACGTACCTTGCCCCTCGCAATCTTCAATATGCAATTGACAGAAATGAAACAAAGAAAACTTCTATGCTAAATGATGCATGACCTAAAACATGATGTGTGGTTTCTAATCTTGAAATGCATTTTTTTTAGATTTTGGTGCAAGTATGTTTTTTTTTCGTTTTTTAGTTAATGAACCTAACTAACCAGCACAAAAAAATTTCTTTTGTTTTGATTGTTTTATGATTTTTATAGAGTTTTCAAGAAATTTTCAGATTTTTGTAAAGATTTTTCAGAAAGTGGAAAGATAGAACCTGTTTCTTGATTTCAGCCCTTTAGCAATGCTTCCGGGCTATTTAACGACGTTTCATATCCTTAGAATTTTAGGTTCGATCTTCCTCTTTCTTTGCTTTTCAAATTTTTTTCTTTGTCCTGCACAAGTAAAAAGAGCAAAATGAATATTCACATATATACACCAAACACAAGAATATCCAACTATTAACATAATTCACTCCCCGGCAACGGCGCCAAAAATTTGATGCTCGCCTCGACAGTCGTTGTTAAAATTGCCGTGCCACACAAATTTCAAATATTTATAACCGCACTCACTCACTTATGGATTTGAAAACATGAGTATAATGGTAAGTACGGGTCGATCCCACGGGGAGAGAATATGTGATTTTAGTTCAAGTTGGACATATCTTTATGTTTGGAAAACCAATTTTTGGATTTTGGAGTGCGATTATGAAAACTTAAGTTGGAAAACATAAAAGAATTCAAGTGAAAATAGGGGTTGGAAGAAAACGCATAACTTTAAATATAGACAGAATTAGAAGAAGTGTAAAACATGAAAGTTGTAGAGAATTGGAAAAGGAAGAACTTTTATGAAGAACACAGAAACAGAAAATGAAAGGAAGATAAGGAAAAACTTGAAAAACTATGACCTATTGGTTCGGATGAACAGTAATTGACAGAAAACCAGCACCTTGAAAACTTAATTCTAAAGCTCAAAAGAAGAGGAATTTGACAAAGTGCAAGAAGAATAAAACTTAGAGATACAAGAGAGGAACAACTCTTATGAAGAACTCAGAGTTATTTGAGGACTAGAAAGACTTCAAAATGAATGAATGGAAGAAGGTATCACCACGGATGAACAGTGAATGCACAGGACAGCACTTAAGAAAATGGGTATTAACTCTATGAATTTGGATGAATTGGAAGAAATGATGAACATAGAAGTTGAAGAAAACTTAAAAAGGAACAACTTTTATGAAGACAAGAATTTGAAATGAGGATCACAATAATGAGAAATAAGGCTATGAAAAGACTGAATTCTAAAATGAAACTTGTATTGCAATAAATTCAACTTACAAATTTACCTTCAAAAGCTTGGAAACACACAACTTCAACAATCAAAAACTTCAGAAATAGAAGGAACTTACATTATAAATGCTTAAAGCTAGCTCTCTCTCCCTTGTAACATTGCCATCTAGTTCTAACTCTAACAACCAACCCCCTTTCATTACAAGTGATACCCCCTTTATATAGGGTTTACAATCTCTTCTTGCTCATATAAAACACTCAAATGCACCTAATTTTTACCCAACTTGGTAGGCTGGAGTGTGCTGAACCTTTTGTCATTTGTTCTGATTTTTTTCGGATTTTTTTGGAATTTTTATAGCCCTTTTCCTCTCTCTTTTCTCTCATTCTCTCTCTTTTCTTCTCTGTCGGCACGTTGCGCCGACCACCGCCGCGGGTTAGGCGGCCTACCCGGTGGACCCCCGTGCGCCCGCCCGCCTCTGCGCCTGCCGCGTGTGCGCGTGGCGCACGCTGCGCCCGCGTGCCCCGCGACCGCCCGCCGCGTGTCCCGGCCCCGCCTTCGCGCCGCGTGTGAGCCCGGCCTTGCCCGCCTTTGCCTGCAGGTTGCCACGCACCCCCCCCCCCTCGCCCTCTTCGCCGACCTCGTCGCCCGTGCCGGGCGGCGAAGGCGGGAAGGGGGCGGGGCGGGTTTGAAATTTTTATTTTTTTATTTTTTTTGTTTTATTTATTATATATAATATATATATATATATATATATCTATATATATATCTAGTATAGAGTTAGAAAATTCTAAAAAAATATCAAATAATTTTATTTTTTTTCTAATTTTTTTCTTATCTTTTTAAACAAGTTTCGGGGCTTTTGGCCCAGTTGAACATATATATTATTATTCTTTTTTTTCTTTTTCTTGGAGCTTTCCTCGAACTGCGTGCCTGCATAAATACATAAAAATTATCATAAAAATTTATTTAATTTCAGAAAATTAAATATTTGATACAAAATCAATAGTAAGTGTGAGAAGTGTATATTTATCATATTTAAGCTCATAAAAATGTGATAATCATGAATTAAAAGGAAAAATACACACTTATCACACCCCCCAACTTACTCATTGCTAGTCCCTTAGCAATGCAATAATGAAAAATTTAGGACTAACAAGAGTTTAAAGATATTCATGCCTCATTTCCAGATCATCTTTCATAGAGTTAACTAAAGATCAGGAATCTGGAGTAATTACCACAGACTAGCCTTAGGAACATGATCAAGAATCTAATCAAAATTCAGTAGCACTTGTGCATGTGTAATACTAATTCACAGTGAAGACAATTGCATCCTCCACTTGCTATTCTGAACAAATGTCTTTCAATTCTGCACTTCTTACTTAGAGCGTTCAATGCACACTAGCTTTTTGTCTGCCTTATTGATATGTCCCTTTTGGGATCACTATATATATTTTTTCTTTTCTTTTTCTTTTTTTTTCTTTACACACATGATGCTGCACTACCCTTCACTGTTTTACGTGAACCTCAACACGTCTTAGGTGAAGTAGGCCCGGTTCCACAGATCCAAGTTCCCTTTTCCTTTTGACGCGAACCTCAACACGTCTTAGGTGAAGTAGGCCCGGTTACTCAGAATCGGAGCATTTTTCATGGTGCTTTATTTTTTTTCTCATACTTTTCTATGGCAGAAAGCTTATAACAAATCTCTTTTTCAAAAGTGCAGAAGATCAGACAGTATATCTAAAATAGCAGAAGGCTTGTCCTTCTTGTTTCATTAGCGTGCATCGTGATTTTATTTTTCGAAAGTGCATCTGAACTTTAACGAGATTCTTTAAATCAGTTTTCCATAGCGAGAGTAAAGAAATTATCCATCATCCTTTTCCCAGTTGGTTCTATTCAGAATCACGTTTCATGTGACATGAATCGAGAATCATTAATGCGGGGAAAAACTGTTGTTAAACATGACAATTTAAGAAAGCAAGAAAAAATTTTTGTTGAAATTTTTTCAAATATTTGAAAATTTTGTTGAAATTTTTGAAATTTATTTTGAAATTTTTTGAAATTTTTGACATTTATCTCCCCCCCCCAACTTAAATGACATTGTCCTCAATGGCATAAACAGTAGAAAGATCAGAGGACATGTAAAGAGATAATATAGTTGGGATGGAAGGATACAACCTGATGGGTCGGGCGAAGTGATGAGGGCTTCATTGCGTTGTGGCATGAGAACTGTAAAAGAAACACACTAAAACAAAACATCAAATCACAAAAACCGTGGGTGGCCTCCCAAGAAGCCATTTATTTGCACACCAAACTGTGAAAACGTTGGGCTGCCTCCCAAAAAGCGCTAAATTTAACGTCTTCAGCCAGACGCACTGTAGCTCAACAACCAACAAGTTGATTTTAAAATGAGCCACCAAAGAATTTTATCCTTGCCAAAATTGTCTTTTTCATGCCCTGAAGAAAATGAATGTGGTTGGTGAATGCAAGGGCGAGACAGAGATCGAGATGGAGGCATCACAAACGGACCACCCCAATCAGAGAATAGAGGAGGAACATTGGGAAAAATCATGTCATCAATTATGAAATGTTCCTCCTTAGAGGCTATGGGATCATCATGTAGAGCAAGAGTAGACCAGTCGGTTGGAAGAACTTCAAAAGAATCACCGTGGTCAAGAATTGGCATAAGCTCTATCCTCTCCTCTAGATTGAAAGTATCATGCGGTACATTCAAATCATTCAATTCCTCATTTACCCCAACTTCATTATTCAAATAAATATTCAATTCTAGATCCATCTTCACTTCTTCTTCCTTCCCATCTTCAAGGATAATTTCATCAAAGTCGTGTACCATCTCCACTTCTTCTCCATTCCCATCTTCAAAGAGAAGTTCATCATGGTTGGGAAGAGACTTGTGATGAGGCTCAATATATTCATCCTCTCCCCCTAACTGAAGATCATCCACCTCTCTTGCATTTCCCTCATGTTGACAAGCAAGCACTGGCTCCTCAAATTCCTTTGTAGGAGGGGGAATATGATCATTCATCAGTTCATCACCGTCATGAATTTCATTGTCATCAAATTCTTCAATCTCCTCAAATTGTCTAGGTTCCTCATTCAAATCGTTTTGACAAGATCTCCTCCATAATTCCTTCATCTTCTAAATTAAGATTAATCAAAGGGTAATGCTCTTGGGGAATCATAGAGTGATCATAGTCAGTGGGAAGGACTTGATGAGGATTGGGTCCAGAGGAATCAAAGAATTGCTCTCCCTCCATGGTTTTGACTTCCTCAGTAAGCCTATTGATGTGCTGTTGGAGGGATTGACTATGGAGAAGTAACTGAATGAATTGATCATCAGAGGCATTAGGTGTGGGTGGAAGAGATGAATCGTAATGATTTGTCTGTTGGGCTGGGTCATAATGGTCATCAGAGGTTTTGGCCCAAATACGATTTTCATCATTCCCTTCTTCTCCCCCCGACGACTCAAGATCATCATAATCCTCTTCACAAATGGAATGGGGTTTAGGCTCCTCAGGTTGCTCTTCCGTTACGTCCTCCGCATAAGACTCTTCCATGATTCCCTCAAAATCAACAGTGATATGAGTGGTAGATTGTGGGATCATAGGTTGAGCATATAGACTTTTATCATTATAACATCCAAGAAGTTGGTCCTCAAGACTTGTGGAGTTGTTAGGCATTGGATCCACTTCCGTTTCTATGATGTTTTCAGCAATCCTACTCACTTGGGCCTCAAAGTTTTGCAGTTGTTCCTGAAAGGCTTGTTGTTGAGTCTGGAAGAGCCGTGTCAATTTATCAAACATCTCCTCCTTATGTAAATCTGTGTATAGAGGAGATAGATAAGTGGGCTGAGAGTCAGATTGTGATGGATAGTAATTTGAAGGGCACTCAGTCTGAAAATCAGGAGAGTGTATTGGTTGCCCTCCATAATAGGGTTGATCATAAGAATGGACTTGATTGTAAGGATCATTGGAATATGAATCCCAATCTGCAAAGTGTGGATTTGAAGGACGTTGAATGGGGTCTTGGTATGGTTCCCAAGAAGAAAATTGTTGATTTTCCCATTGATTATTTGGGTTTGTGTAGGAGACAGAGGTGGAAAAATCCGATGACCATTGATATGGCTCTTGGGTGAAAGATGAATTATGAACCCCATTGTGGAAGAGTGAAGGAGTTTGTTGATAAGGGGTAAATGGAGAATTGGAATTCACATAGCCCGCATAATTAAACATCAAAGAATCTATTATTGGGCCTGAACAAAATTAGATGTGGAAATGAAAAAGACCCAAGAAAGAGTGATGATTTTTCAATGAAATTTTTTTATGTTTTGATTTTATTATTTTTTTTTATGCAAAGATAAACAAGTTAGCACACAAATGACCCTAATGACCTAGATGTGACCTGGACCTATAAATAGGGTTTCACAAAATGATTAACGTGAGACTTAAGTTTACCCTCAATATGACCACCAGCCAGGTAAGGGGTGGGGAAGTGGGAGGTTCCCCCTACTTTCGTAGGGACCTTATTATGCCAAACCACTAACCCGCTTAAAGCGTTTGCTGTCCGACCGTCTTGCCTTAGGCACCGGTTTTCATATGAGGATAAACCTAAATAACACAAGAATCACAGTGTGATCCTAGGGCCAACGTTTACTGACTTTTATTTATGGCGGAGGTCATGCGAAGATGCAAGAGAAATGTGGTTTGTGGGCTAAGGAAGGGTGATGAAATCCCCACCTTATCTTATTAGGGGTGTTGCCCTTAAAGTATTTTGAAATGAAAATGCACACCACAATTTCAAACAAGGGGTTCTTTATGCAAAATGAATGCCAGAATATGGTGAGTAGAACGTACCTTGCCCTCGCAATCTTCAATATGCAATTGACAGAATTGAACAAAGAAAACTTCTATACTAAATGATGCATGTCCTAAAACATGATGTGTGGTTTCTAATCTTGAAATGCATTTTTTTTTAGATTTTGGTGCAAGTATGTTTTTTTTTCATTTTTTAGTTAATGAACCTATCTAACCAGCACAAAAAAAATTTCTTTTGTTTTGATTGTTTTATGATTTTTATAGAGTTTTCAAGAAATTTTCAGATTTTTGTAAAGATTTTTCAGAAAGTGGAAAGATAGAACCTGTTTCTTGATTTCAGCCCTTTAGCAATGCTGCCGGGCTATTTAACGACGTTTCATATCCTTGGAATTTTAGGTTCGATCTTCCTCTTTCTTTGATTTTCAACTTTTTTTCTTTGTCCTGCACAAGTAAAAAGAGCAAAATGAATATTCACATATATACACCAAACACAAGAATATCCAACTATCATCATAATTCACTCCCCGGCAACGGCGCCAAAAATTTGATGCTCGCTCGACAGTCGTTGTTAAAATTGCCGTGCCACACAAATTTCAAATATTTATAACCGCACTCACTCACTTATGGATTTGAAAACATGAGTATAATGGTAAGTACGGGTCGATCCCACGGGGAGAGAATATGTGATTTTAGTTCAAGTTGGACATATCTTTATGTTTGGAAAACCAATTTTTGGATTTTGGAGTGCGATTATGAAAACTTAAGTTGGAAAACATAAAAGAATTCAAGTGAAAATAGGGGTTGGAAGAAAACGCATAACTTTAAATATAGACAGAATTAGAAGAAGTGTAAAACATGAAAGTTGTAGAGAATTGGAAAAGGAAGAACTTTTATGAAGAACACAGAAACAGAAAATGAAAGGAAGATAAGGAAAAACTTGAAAAACTATGACCTATTGGTTCGGATGAACAGTAATTGACAGAAAACCAGCACCTTGAAAACTTAATTCTAAAGCTCAAAAGAAGAGGAATTTGACAAAGTGCAAGAAGAATAAAACTTAGAGATACAAGAGAGGAACAACTCTTATGAAGAACTCAGAGTTATTTGAGGACTAGAAAGACTTCAAAATGAATGAATGGAAGAAGGTATCACCACGGATGAACAGTGAATGCACAGGACAGCACTTAAGAAAATGGGTATTAACTCTATGAATTTGGATGAATTGGAAGAAATGATGAACATAGAAGTTGAAGAAAACTTAAAAAGGAACAACTTTTATGAAGACAAGAATTTGAAATGAGGATCACAATAATGAGAAATAAGGCTATGAAAAGACTGAATTCTAAAATGAAACTTGTATTGCAATAAATTCAACTTACAAATTTGCCTTCAAAAGCTTGGAAACACACAACTTCAACAATCAAAAACTTCAGAAATGGAAGGAACTTACATTACAAATGCTTAAAGCTAGCTCTCTCTCCCTTGCAACATTGCCATCTAGTTCTAACTCTAACAACCAACCCCCTTTCATTACAAGTGATACCCCCTTTATATAGGGTTTACAATCTCTTCTTGCTCATATAAAACACTCAAATGCACCTAATTTTTACCCAACTTGGTAGGCTGGAGTGTGCTGAACCTTTTGTCATTTGTTCTGATTTTTTTCGGATTTTTTGGAATTTTTATAGCCCTTTTCCTCTCTCTTTCTCTCATTCTCTCTCTTTTCTTCTCTGTCGGCACGTTGCGCCGACCGCCGCCGCGGGTTAGGCGGCCTACCCGGTGGACCCCCGTGCGCCCGCCCGCCTCTGCGCCTGCCGCGTGTGCGCGTGGCGCACGCTGCGCCCGCGTGCCCCGCGACCGCCCGCTACGTGTCCCGGCCCCGCCTTCGCGCCGCGTGTGAGCCCGGCCCCGCCCGCCTTTGCCTGCAGGTTGCCACGCACCCCCCCCCCCCTCGCCCTCTTCGCCGACCTCGTCGCCCGTGCCGGGCGGCGAAGGCTGGAAGGGGGCGAGGCGGGTTTGAAATTTTTATTTTTTTATTTTTTTGTTTTATTTATTATATATAATATATATATATATATCTATATATATATCTAGTATAGAGTTAGAAAATTCTAAAAAAATATCAAATAATTTTATTTTTTTTTCTAATTTTTTTCTTATCTTTTTAAACAAGTTTCGGGGCTTTTGGCCCAGTTGAACATATATATTATTATTCTTTTTTTCTTTTTCTTGGAGCTTTCCTCGAACTGCGTGCCTGCATAAATACATAAAAATTATCATAAAAATTTATTTAATTTTAAAAAATTAAATATTTGATACAAAATCAATAGTAAGTGTGAGAAGTGTATATTTATCATATTTTAAGCTCATAAAAATGCAGATATTCATGAATTAAAACGTGAAAATACACACTTATCAGTAACATGTCCATAATTCAAGGGCTTCATGTCCATATCAAATCCATGCATTTTGGGATTGGATTCACTTGGTTTATGCATTTGAAACATCTAAACCATTTGAGCAATTCTAAATTTTGTTCCGGGGGCTCCGTCCCTGGAAACCCCCGCAAGGGGCGCTGCCCCCTTGACCCCCGCGACTTGACCGCGCAGGTCGATCCGCGGGCGAGGGCGCACGATGGCCAGAAGGGTTTCATGTTTAATATGCATGAATGAGGTGTATTAAGGAGAGGTATATGAGATATACATGGTGAGATCGATGCTAAGACAAGGTAAGAGTCTCACCAATGGTTCTTTGACAGTACATGACATATACCACCTATTTTAGATTGTAGAGGAGCAGGGTGAGTATCCACACGTTTGGTTCACCAGGTGACTGCCATGAGTTTAGTTCTACAAGCAAGATAGTCAGGGTTAATACCATGCTTGTTCACATTAAAGAGGTTATGAAACCTCTTGCCTCTTGTAAAACCAACATATGCAAACCAAGGATCAAGACCATGTAACCGTTGCCATTTGACATCTCAGCCATACATAGATAATAGGAGCATGAGCAATCAACCACAAGTTTAGTTATCATCACTTAATCACACATTAAGTTTAGTTATCATCAAAACCATAACTTAACAATCACAACAATCATCAAAGTCATAACTCAACAAGTGTCATGCAGGACCACACTTATAGCATTTCCCATCACACCAACACAACTTGCCTCATTGCCTCTCGTTACGTCTTGAGCACTGACTCTGCTGATCGCCAACCTTACTCTACCACAGTGGTTGAGCTGGCTGCTGCTGCACGCTTCCTTCCTATGCCTGTCTTTGATCTTGTCGCTGATCCCGGGACCGTTAACCTCTTAGAATGTATGCCGGGGAATCAGGAAATCGTTGAAGACGCCGGGCTTGAAGGCTGTTGTAGTACCCTTGGGTCTCGGATTATTTTTTTGCGAGTCACGGATTATGTTTGTTTTGGTATTCAAATTTTAATATTTGATCTTTAGACCCTTAAATGATAATTGTGGAAATTATTTCGGGTCTGTGGTGGTGCGTTGGGCCGTCTTGCTTTTTCTGGAATTTTTCTGAGTCAAGATGTATTTTTTAGGAATTAATTGGGGTTAACTTGAATTTTTGAAATTTGATAAAAGAAAATTTAAAACCCTATTTTACCCCCCCCCCTTCCCCCTCCGTCTCTCCCTCACCTCTCGCGTCTCACTCACTCTCCCGTCACTCTCACCCTCTCTCTTCTCACCTCCGAGCTGTCGACGGCAGAGAGGAGGCGAGCGGGTGGAACGGCGGGAACGGCATGCGGCGGGATTGAGGGCGAGGAGCAGCGGTGGCGCGATGCGGCGAGGTTCATGAGCTTGTGAGCCGACCGCGGGAAGGATCGATGTTTTCGCAAGGTTTTAAGCGGTTAAAGTTTCGAAAAGGTAGGGGGATGGATTCCTAACACTCTCGCGTGTTTTTCCTTGCGATTCCATGTTGCGGCGAGGCCGAGAGTGGGTGCATTATCTATTTTGGGGAAAATCCATGTTCTAGGACGTGAGAGGGGTTTGATGGTTTTGGGCTTTGATTCGTAGTCTAAAAGTGGTTTCCCGGATGTATGCATGCTCGGGGATCGATTCCCCTTGTGTTTCCCTTCGTTCCGAGGCAAATGGGGTATGGGATCGCGCTCCGTGTGGAGCTCGACCCGTCTCTGTTAACCCAGTAGGAGGTGTCCACATGGGTGGCCGCCGGAGTCTAGGGCTGGGCGGCCAGGGGTTGGGCCGCCCAGGCTACAGGCGGCCAGAGGCCTGGTCGCCCTGCTCCCTATGACCCCACTGACTAGGTGGCCATAGAGTTGGCCGCCCATGTCTGCTGGGTGGCCAGATTGGTGGCCGCCCAGGTGTCCAGTCTGTTGGGCTGCCAGGTCGATGGTTACCCAGCCCACGGAATGGCCCAGGGTGGTGTGGACACCCAAATTTTTGTATTTGAAGCAAGCCTTCGGTGGAAGAAGAACAATAAGAGACAAAGTAAGAGGCCCCGGCGGCTGAATCCCAACTCTGGTGATGGTGGGGCCGCATCCTGTACACGGCACCGTGCCATCATGAGTTTACGTTCCAAGGGACGAATTGATATAAAATTGAGCGAGGTCTCGACATCCTCGAAGATGTAGCCCGGAGTGTGGAGGCCCGGGCGTCAAAGGAAGAAAATAAAATGAAATAAAAAGGAGAATACAAACACAGAGAAGAGAAAAAAAATGAAATAGAAGAAAATGAGAAAATAGAGAAAATGGGATATAAAAAATTAAATTGATAATAATAAAATAAAATAAATAAATAAATAAATGGTGGTCACTGGCTCTTTTTCCCCACGTTCTCTCTCCCTCCTGCTCCTGATCCGGTGAGTGAGGGTCACCGTATGAACCACGCAAGACCCCACCGTATCAACCTCCACCTTCACCTCCACCGTATCACACCACCTTTCCCACCGGTATCACACTCCGCCCTCCCACCGGATCGTGCCCCCTCACTCCACCGTATAACCACTCTACATCCCACCGGATAAGCACTCCCGCAAACATCAGATTTTTGGTTGTACGAGAATCTATCCATATTACTGCAAGCTGGAATCATAGTGCTCATTCAGACCTTTCAATTGCCAATATGCTGGATCTGAATGCACTATTGTAGGTGATGTTCCTTATCTAGTGGCTCGCCTGAAAGATGATCACAAGGTTGATATGTACAACGGGAGCGAATCAAACACACATGAGGTTGAAGATGCAACATGGATACTAACCTTTTTTCAATTGCTTTGGGCAGTACCTTTGTCTGCATTATGAGGCACTCCGGTTATCATCACCCACCCCTCAATCGTATTTAACCGGCAAGGCAAACGGCAGGTCTGTCCCTATCTGGCGACACTATAGCATAACCAGTGGGCAGCAACAGCAGAATTAACTGGTGGGCAGCATGCATAAATGGTGGCATGCTCCTTCATCCGGTGGGTGGCAGCAGCAGCACATCTTGGCACTCCCCACCACGGTGACCCCATCTGCACAACCGGTGGCTTTTAACATGGGCTCACATCCGGTGGTAACTTGATACGGTGGCCCCCAGGCCAAGTGATTCGGTGGCCTTGCCACCCATGTGAACCGGTGACAGCGACTGTACACCCATCAGGTGGTGTTACTGTTCACCTCGTACGGTGGCAACGGCGGGAGCCAACAAAAAAAAAAAAGAGAGAGAGAGAAACAAATGGCCAACAAACCGCTAGACATTGCCAGCGACCGGGGGCCTCTGCTCTGCATCGCCTGGGCTTTGTCAAGCCATGCTGTCCACCAACGAGGGATCGAAAGCTGGCAAGATGCCAAGCCCAAGCTGGCAACGTCGTCCGGGCGAACTCCCGTATAAAAGACCTCGCAGAAGAGAGAAAAAAAAGGGGGGGAGTAGAATAGAGAGTAGGCTCCGCTCCCAGACAGCCACGGTCCCGATCTCCACCCCCGGAGCGCAGAGAGAAGAGAAGAAGAGAGGTGGGGTGAGCAAGAAAGCAGAGAGGAGAGGCTTAGGAGGGGGGAGGAGCCTGTGCTCCGTTCCCCTTCCCCATCATATTTCATCTCCCCGTTGTATCTTTGCTTTCTCCCGTTGAATCAACCTCTGCGCTTCCCTTTTGCAAGGAATAAAAGAATTTACAAATTTGACGCTAAATGCATGTGCTTCCTGTCATTCGTTCTTGTGATCTTCTTGGGTTTTCTTTTGTTTCTTCGTCACGCTCCCCTTGGTTGGTTCATCCTCTCGTGGAGTCCAAAGGTCTAGAACCAACGAACTCCCGAGTCTTACGAGTGAAGCTGCGACTTTGAGCCTTGAGAGGGCTTCTCTCTTGTTTTCCCCTTTATCGTTTCCTTCCTTTCTCGGGCTCCTTGTTTCGAAGTGTTGAGCGTGTGAGCATCAGCATCTGGGTCCTGCCAGTCCATGGCTGAAACCCAGGTTTCCTCTATGTCAAAAAAAAAAGAGGATCCCTTGCTCAGGAATAAGCTTTCCTTATGTTGGCCTTTAATTCGTATGGGTCTTGATACGGTGGCGAAAGGGCGTGATCTCGCGTTTGTCCTGAGCTGGGAGGATGATCACCGAACAGTGAACTGCAGAGAAAGGAAAACAGATCAAGGGACCCAGGGATGGTTCCCTGGGGAAAACCTTCTGATGCTTAGTCAATAGAGCAATGGTGGAAGATATAGAGGGAGGTAGAAAGAGGTGCACGAGATCCTCCTACATCAAAGTGGTGAAGTGGTTCCTACTCAGGGAGTTTAGGCGTGTATATGCCCTTACCTTTCGTCGGAGGAAGTCCCAGGTTTATATAGTGTGCTCACCTTATGAGTCACGTAAGCTGAGGAGTTTCAAGCGAGAGTTCCGTCCTCATCGTGGGATCTTTACGTCCTCATCGTGGGATCTTCATAGCCTTGAGGGATCATGGGTCTCTTATCCTCATAAACTCCTGCTCATAAAGGGCTCTCAACGGCAGCGTGGATAAGCAATCGTCGGTCGGTCCGAGCATAAAAGGTGCCAACCCTGTCTGGGCGATAGGCATAGTTCGGATGAAGATAGGTCGGAGTGGGCGCTGAGCGCTTGCCTCTATCCCGATGAGGGGATAACTCGGGCATGGGTCTTCCTCCGTTCTGACCGACGATCGGGCCTTCCGAGCCTAAGGGCGGCCGAGGAAGGGTGAGATCCCGAGTGATCTTATTGGACTTTTTAGCCTAAGTGGACCCTATGGAGCTGTCACTTGGATGAGTTGAGCCTCGTTTGGTCCTGATGGACCTAGTTCGACTGCTCTTAGATGGGCTACAGAAATTCCCCTCTCCACTTGTCCCCCTCCTACTCCCGAGCTTTAGTAAGCTCAGAAGAGTAGCTGTTGGGGTTTTAGACCAGCGTGGCTCAGGTGGGTGGAGATCTGGCGGTGTTAGGAAGCCACATGCCGTGGTCACCTGGGCCCGTAATAATGATGATCCTGATAGATTTGAACTGAAGGGCCCCCCTTTTCTCGGAGGTCGGAACGACGCGCCGCCTCCCGCGCGGGGATATAGGCGTTGGGCGCTTGCCGTCTTTCCTCCGTCTTTAGGGTTTTGGTTATCCTCCGTTCTTACTTTTGGGCTCTTCGATGCATCGTGAGGGCACGACGGGAGAGCAAATGCTTGCAGCGGCGTTCGAGGAGTTGGCGGAGATAACCGCGGAGGCAGTCCGGCGGCTTCCTCTTCCCCCGGAATCTTCGGGGTCCTGAGATCGCCTTTCCTCAGAGTCTTCTCCGGATTCCATGGCGGACCAGCGCTCGGATGCTGAGGAGTGGGAGGACGAGCCAGTGGTGAGGGCACCGGTCCCAAACTGCAGTGAACTGGGGGAGGCGGATGTGAGAAGGCTGGAGCACCAGTATCGCCTGTCCCACAAGTTCCGCTTTGTCGCAGCTTCCCCACACGAGACTAGCCTGGACTCTCGTACATGCCACATCTGTACCTTCCTTCTGTCGTGGAAGGGTGGGTTCCGCCTTCCCTTCGAACCTTTCGTTCTTCAGTTTCTCAATTTTTTTATGTTGGCGCCCATTCAGTTGGTAGCCAACTCTTATCTTCTCTTTTCCGCCTTCCGCATTCTCTGCCGCCAGTGTGGAGTTCTCCTTCCTTGGACCTCTTTCACTATTTCTTTGAGTTGAAAGCACATCCTTCGGCCGGGAAGGGCTTCTATTTCATCCAGGCGAGGCGGAATAGGAGCTGTATCTCCTTGGCGGCGAAGGATTCTTCACATGAGGGGTGGAAAACTCAATTCTTCTGGGTGGGGATTTGTTCAGTGGAGGAAACTTGGAGGTGTCTAGTAATCCCCAATTTCCACCCGAATATCCCTCCCAGGCAAGATGAGTTTCCTCCACATGTGGAGAAATATGCGGTCATCTTGCTGAAGCACCGCCAATCCACCGAAGAGCTGGTTACTCCAGAGAATATCGAGCGGTGTCTTCTTACGCGGCTGCATCCGTCGGGCTCAGGTGCCACAAACTAGGCTCTCCTTTGGATGTGGGGGGTCATTTTTCTTTTCCTGAATACGTCTTCCTCTTCGTGCAGACACCAGGTGGGAGGCTTTGGAGGGGGCCGCAGAGGTGATCGAGTTTGGCGATGACTCAGCTGCTGATGAATCGGCCGCTCCCACGGGTCGCTCCCGAACCAGAGATAAGGGCAAGGGGGCGGCCCAGGGCGAATCCTTTAGGCCGCCGCGAGGGCCAGGAAGCGGGCCAAGAAGGCCGGGGTCGTACCCGCAGTCGGAGGGGACCTTGCCGCGGCTCGCCCCTCCGCCGAGCATGATGGGGCCGACCCTACCGGGCGAGCTCTCCCACCCACCGGGCAAGAGGGGGCCAAGGAGGTTGGGGCTGCTCCTGTGGGCGGCGACGATGCGGGCTCGGATCTTCCTTTGGCGGGAGCCGAGGGGGCCGGAGCTATTTTTGCAACTGGCAACGGTGCTGGCCTGGCTCTCCCCTCGGTAGGAGCCGAGGGGGCTGTGGCCAAGGCGGGGGATGCTGGGGGCGTGGCTGAGGCTGGCGCTTCAGGTGGTGGTGCAGGTGCCGAGCCGGTCCAGGTTGGGGGGCCGCAAGAAAATCCGGTCGAGGCGCGAGAGGCGACCGAGGCTGGGGCTCGGTCCGAGCCACTCGGCGGGGTGCCGGGCGATGGGGGGTTCTCCGTTCTGGCGGCCTTGGAGAGGCTTGGTATCTCGGGCCCTCTGTACTAGGTATGCCGCGGTATAGCCGCGAAGGTGAGGGGCGAGGTAGGTAGTACTCTCCATCCGTGGCCCTCGCTGGGGTTATGGAGGGTGGCCTGGCCCTGGCCCAGATGGGGGCCACTCTGGCAGAAGCGTACGCTTGGTCGGAGTGGGAGCGAGCGAACCTGGCCTGGACCCTTGGTGGGTCTGACAGGAGGTTGGCTCGGCTTGCAGAGGAGTGTGATGGGCTTCGGCGGGAGCTTTCCTCAGTCAGGGAGCTGGCACGGTCGAGCCAGGTGGAGACCCGGGCGCTAACCGAGCAGCTAGCCCAGGCCCGCGAATCGCTCGAGTAGAAGAACATGCTTCTTGAAGAGGAGCGTCTTGAACGCGTTGAGCTGGATGGTCGGTGGGAGACCGAACGTGCAGAGCTGGTAGACCGAGCGGAGGAAGCCGAGCGCCTTCGGTGGGAGGCCGAGGTTGATCAGGCCGAGGCGGAGAAGCAGGCGGCGGAGGCCGAAGAGCGGACGGCTGAGGCCGAGCGGAAGTCAACCGAGGCAGAGCGGGAGAAGGCCGAGCTCGCTGGTAGGGTGGGATCGACCGGGGCGGAGGCTCTCGAGCAGTACAAAAGCTCAGAGGCCTACCGGGTCGACCTTAAGGAGGCTACCCTCCCCTACTACGAGTTAGGACTTTGTCGGGACATCCGCAAGGGGTTCAACAGGGCTACGACCGGGCCATCTCTTACGCCGAGGAGCAGGCGTTCAGAGTAGTTGACTTCCCGTCCGGGCAATGTTATGACTCGGACTTGTCATCCTCCAGTTCCTCCGCTTCGGCGCAGGATGAAGAGGATCACGGGGGCTCATCAGCCGAGGGGTCGCCAACTCCGGATGCCTCGGGGGGCACGCAACCGAGGCAGTTCCCACGCCTGTGGGGTCAGTGCCAGGGTCGACCGTCGTCGAAGGTGCCGAGGGCAGACCGCTCGAGCCCTCTACTTCCGGGCTTCAAGGTGGGCCGGAGGCCTGATGTATCTGCTTCGCTTTCTCTTTTTGTATGTCTTTTTCTTTTTGAAAGAAAAAACTTCCTCCTTTGTATGGAAATAATAAGGCAGTAGCATTATGACG
Source organism: Amorphophallus konjac (assembly GCA_022559845.1). NCBI lineage: Eukaryota > Viridiplantae > Streptophyta > Magnoliopsida > Alismatales > Araceae > Amorphophallus > Amorphophallus konjac. Next base: position 1,436 of record JAHNEJ010001621.1, on the reverse strand, counting down.
AAGACTTATCTGTTCCGTATCGCCATTGCCGTATTTTGTTCAGCGTATCTATAGTGGTTGGAAAGAGCCGATACTTTCTGCGTGGATCTCGCCTGATGGTTGGGTGAGCATCTGACATGGTGTCTTTCCGTTTCCTCATGCTTTGAATGTCTGGCCGCTTCGTGTATCCCGCTGGGGCGGAAAATGAGAAGTTTGAGGTGACCGTTCGTAGGGAGAGATCCATTTGACGTGTTTTCGATGAGAGAATCATTTAAGACAAATAGCCTCCCTTCGCCTATAAAAGGTCTGAAGGGCGTCCCTTCCTCTCCACCGCTTAGGGGTTTCCCTGACAGTCTTTCCTCATTCTTTCTTCACGTAGCGTTGTGCCGTTGTATTTGGAGCATGGAAGACGCTCCGGAAGATGAGGCTGCCGACGACGGAGGGCAGAGAGTTCTTGCTGCTTCGGGTTTAAAGAGGGTTCGACGGCCGGCGGACAGACTTAAAGAGGATTTGACGTGTGGAGACACATCGTCTTCTTTTTATCAGTTCTGGCGGCGCTTGTAGGGGGGTGAGATGGTGGACGGATGGGGGCATCAGGCATCTCTGTCGCCCGTCCCTTCCTGCTCGCTCCATGGAGGGGAGGAGGAAGTCAATTAAGCTCCCTCCTTTCCGGGCTTTCCCCTGCCTCCTCGTCCAGCTCTGCTGGTTTCTTCCCCCCCCCCTCCATCCGCAACCTCTTTTTCCCTCTTCTGCTCTGCTCCTCCTTTCTTTCACTCTTCGGAGGGTGCCTGCACTCTCTTTCTTCCAAAGAGTTGGCAGGTTGGCGGGGAGGATGCTTTCATATGCATTCCCTCTCTCCCTTCTCTTCCAAGTTCAACTTGGAAGGTAGCCTTCTTCTTCCTAATCCCTCTGTCACCTTTGTCCCGAGCTGCCCGAGCTAACGGGGTCGACTATCCTTCATCCGAGCCAGTTTCTACACGAGGCAGAGTCAGTGGCTGGACGCAGGAAGGTCATCCGAGTCAGCCGAGCGATGGGCTCATACGGCGGCGACAGATGGATTTTTTACTTTTTTGACATGTATTTTCTTGGCTTCGGCCTTCCTGATGTACAAGCGGGGTGTTTGAATAAAAGAAAGGAGCCGTTTGTTTTATCTCATGTCGTTTGCACAATGCTCAATATTCAGAAGTAGAACTTGCGTAATGTAGTCGCGTTCTAGGTCCGAGGGATGATCTCTCCTTCCATCGTGGATAGACGGTATGCTCCTTTTCCGAGCGTCTCGACCACTCGGTAGGGGCCTTTTCCCAATTAGGGGATAACTTGCCCGCCGCCTCAAATGGTCGAGAGGCTTCAGCTTTCCTGAGGACGAAGTCTCCCAGTTGAAAGTGTCTATCTCGGACCTTGGCGTTGTAGTATCGAGTGAGGCGGCGTCGGTATTCCGTTGCTCGGATGCTAGCAAT